>CM077644.1:158217461-158219961 GCA_039707465.1 Rhabdophis nuchalis | reverse complement strand
ATATGTATTTATTTACTGGGAATTTTGTTTAGATGAATGGCGTGGTGGCCTAGTGGTGCAGATGCTCACCTCCCATTCATAAGGTTGACAGTTCAATCCTAGGCAGCGACAGATGTTTCTTTCCTAGGACGCAAAGAAAAAATATTTGCTGCCAACTATACATGGAGTCAGGAAGGGCATCTGGCCAGTAAATGCTCAGCTCCATCCAGGTGCCCAAACTCTATCCTGAATTAAGGGATTACAGCATGTGAGTCAAATTTGCCATGTCACGTTGAAGTTACAAGATGTTTTGTGATGTTTTTCCTATTGGTCGCACTGGGGTGGGCCTGATCTGTGCATGATGCATCTGGCCCAGGGGCCGCCAGTATTAGATTCCTGGATTACAGGATCATAAAAAGGGAGTTTTAATGTGAGTTTTGTTTAAATATAAGATGGTCAATTTATCAACTACATATGATCATTTTCCAAATCATGAGCCCATTAATTTCCTCCAAAAGTGTGTAGATTACCTGCAGTAACTGCTGAATAAATATTCAGAATAACTTTTGCAAGCTGTTTTTGCTGTCTCTGGCTGAATGGCTTTGAAATTGACCTCAAATCCTATTCTCCCATCACATGGATTGTGAATTATTTTTTTTTTCTTCCTTTCTGCCATCCCCAAAATTAAAGCAGTCCCACCTCCACTCCCTAGCTATAGACCTGCTTTATCCAGGAACATTTGTCTCCTATTTTTACAATTGATCTTTTCATAGCACCGGTCTCCCATATCTCTTGGAAGCTATGAACAAATATAGACAAATGCATTGCAGGTGCTGCATAGATCTTGGAAATGAAATGTGGGAGCTGAGCACAGAAACAGAGAGATATGGCTAGAAATCTCCCTGACATTATTCTTGCCACAATTTGCAGAGCTTCATGATATCATAATATTGGTAACGTGAATTTTAAAAGGAAAAAACACACCTTTTCATCATTTGTGGAAGTGCAAAGAGGGAAAAAGAGGAGTGGAAAGAGATCTATAAGACTTCTGTGCTATAAAAATGCCATTAGACTGGACATTTTTGTGGCTGCTAAAAAAGACATGGAAATGCTGCATAGCTATGTCTTAACTGGCAACCAATATATATTTAAATGGTTGTCCACTAAGACTCCAAGATCCCTCTCACAGTTGCTACTATTGAGCAAAGTACCACCTATAGCAGTGGTGGGCAAACTCATTAGTCAATAGAGCCAAATATCAACAGTACCACAATTGAAATATCTTTTGAGAGCCAAAAGGTGTCGCCTGTTTTGTGGGAGTGGCTCAGCAGTCATGTGACCAGGTAGGTGTGGCCAACTTGGAAAATATGGTGAAACTCACTTAACGAAAGTCTTGCTTAGCGACCCTCTGGAACGACCTACCCCCCGAACTTAGAACAACCACGGACCTCCGCTCCTTCCACCAAAAGCTAAAAACTTACTTCTTTCATCTGGCCGGCCTGTCCTAATCTATCCATCCTAGGCTGTAATATAAATTTAAATTGTTTTAATAGGGATTGCTGGGAATTAGGGTTAAGGGTTTTTAAGGTTTTAAGATTTTAAACTTTTAGCGCAGGTAAATTATTTAATTCTATTTTAAATATTGTATTGTTGTATTTATAAATATGCTTTTAAAGTCCTGTGCACCGCCCCGAGTCCCTTCGGGGAGAGGGTGCGGTCTACAAATCAAATAAATAAAATAAATAAATAAACCAACATTTTGGGCTCAATTGTGGTCATAAGTTCTTTCTTTCTTTCCTCTCTCTCCCACTTTCTTTTTCTTTTTCTTTCTTTCTCGTTCTCTCTTTCTCTTTCTTTCTCTCTCTCTCTGTCTCTCTCTGTATCTGTCTCTCTCCTCCCTCCACCCATCTCTGTCACTCTGTGTGTGTGTGTGTGTGTGTGTCTCTCTCTCTGATTCCCTCTCTCCCTCTCTCTCTTTATCCGTGTCTCTCTCTATCTGTCTCTCTCTCCCTCCCCCTCTGACTCTCGCTATCTCTGTCTCTTTTTGTCTGTCTCTCTGTGTGTTTGTCAGTCTCTTCCTCCCTCCCTCCCCCCCAGGAAGCAGCGGAGGGGCCGGTATGTCGGCTGGGGAGGCTACAACTGCCTCCTCCTGCCACAAGCGGGCGGGCAGGCCGGGAAGCAAAGCTGGCTGGAGAAGTCTGGAAGCTGAAGTCCTTCAGATTTAAAGTTGCAAAGGTTGGAGACACCTGCTCTAGCGGCTCTCTTTTGCAACACTAGCAAAAACATTTCCAGTCTAGGCAGTTTGTGGAGTACCTGCAACGTGGGCAGAAACTGGCCATGTCAAATGCTCTTCTATGCTTTCATACCGATACGTTACTGACAGCCCTGAAGAACCTAATGTCAAGTTCCAAGTAATGCATCCATCACAAATTGAACTCTGAGGCATTCTTTTCTCAAAGTACAAATTTATTTAGATATACCATATTGGTAATAACAGATGAAAATCCAGCACTGAGGTTCC
>CM077644.1:151759961-151847461 GCA_039707465.1 Rhabdophis nuchalis | reverse complement strand
GACATTGTGTAGAACTTTATTGAATACACTACATTGGCACGGAAGAAGCGCAACCAGCTCTGGGTTTTCCGCACGCAAGCCCACATAGTTAAACTTATTTTTCCCCTTTGGCCATCTCCCTCAGTCCATTGCATTGTCCAATTACATCCACTTCTTTTGTTATGGAAACAGTCTGGATCGCTCAAACACCTACACAGTGTGTGACCTTGAAGCTGGCAGCAGGGTCTCATGACCTGCAGATGGAGCTTTGGCATTCCATTTCCACCCCCAAAATTCCCAGCCCCCTCCTGATTGTTGTCAAGCTGAAAGCGAAGAAGCAATTAGGTGAAGCAGAGAATCACTCTTGATAAGGACAAATAATTAATAAATCATTGTAAGGATATAACAATTTAAACTTCTTTTAAAGAAATTATCTTCTTTAACCAGTAGTACTTCTGTAGTGGGGTTTTTTTTGTTTTTGTTTTTGCAACTCAAAATAGATAACCTTCTGGAATTATAGCAATGGGAGGACATGGGAGCCAAATGATTGTGTAGACTTTTTTTTCAATTTCTCCATTGAAGTGGAGCCTACTTTAGCTCTAGGTAGACCATCCACTATTAAACATATTGTCCTTCATCAATTTCTCTTAACTTTTCTCAAATGCTTAGTCATCATAATCTTCTAGGCAATTTTCACCCATTTGTTTTAGCAATTCTGCAACAAAGGACAAATGTGTGCAATCTTTCATTTGGCAGCCATAAACAGAGAAAGAAGAAGAGGAAGAGGAAGAAAAAGAGGAAGAGGAAGAGAGGGGAGGGAGAGAAAGAGACCAGATTCCTCCTTCACGCTGTAGGCATTCCTATAGTCTCCTATAACATAGTAATAAGTACCAATAACGAAGAAATCTTGTATTCATGTGTTGTTCGAAAACAAGGAGAAATATGAAAACAGATTGTAGTGATGGTGAAAAGGTGGTCTGTATAATATGTAATAAGGTGAGCTGTGAGTCTTACCGACATTGGAAATCTACCTCCATTGGAAATCCTGCCCTGCACTATTAATATACATATTTCAAGAAATCTGGTCAAGATACATTTGGGGATTCACAAGTCAGTGTTTTATTCTGATTTTGCCTGGTATATTGCTATGCCTGAAGGTTTTTCCCGATTCAAAAGATGCCCCCTCTTTTGCCAAATTGCTCAGCAGTTTTGGATGTTTCAGAAAAGGTATGGCTAGATCAACAGACAAGGGACCTGGCCATTCAATTGGCATCAATTCTCTACAATTTTCAAATCTGTCTATTAAAGCAGGGGTCTCCAACCTTTGCAACTTTAAGTCTGAAGGACTTCAGCTCCCAGAATTCCCAGAGAATTCTGGGAACTGAAGTCCTTCAGATTTAAAGTTGCAAAGGTTGGAGACCCCTTTTATTAAAGCACCTCAGTGCCATTAAGTGATTGCTGTCTTGTCAATGCAGTAGGGAGCCTTGAACATCCCAACGTAACATAGAAAATGGAAATAAATGATCAAAACAATTCTCCTTTTTCAAGGAGAATAGGGTAATGCATATCATACCAGGTAATTCTGGCCACATCATAAAGAAAAGAGACCTCCGACTGCAGTTTTCAACTTCAAGAAAACAAATGTAAGTTACAAGATGTTCTTATGCCTTTGATTTTCACTTGAATTGCAACTTAAGAAAAAAAAAAGATTCTTGATCTAACTCAGGATGGATCTATAAATAGACCGGCAAACTTTGCAACAGGGCAACCAAAGATTTGTGACATTTCTCTAACTGCTATGGCTTCACAGAATAATTTCAAAATTAACTGGGTTAATGAGTTTTGTGGGGTGACTCAGTTCATACATCGCCCTAAGTCACAATGTACAAGGATTGTTTATGAGAAAGGCGGTGAATATGAGTAAAACACTGAGTAAATTGACATGGTTTAGTGCAATTTATGAATCCAATCTTTCTTATCAATAGGATGCTTGTTTAAAATTATAGACTTTCAAAATGAATCACACTGCGACTTCAGGCAGAGACATATCCTGGATACCAATCAGTGGTTCACAGTTAAATGTATGAACAGATACAATTTTGCTTCTGGTATATGTTTGTGTGTACACTTGTGTATCCATTGTCTGTCTGTCTATCTTAAATGTAGGAAGAAGATGCCTGAAGAACCTAATATTAGGTAAGACTGTCATTCCTTCTCCCTGATATTTAGTTTAACTAGCAGCAGTTCTCCTGCATGTCCATTTGATGCTCTTTCCAACTTTCTTTAACCTTTTCTGAAACTGAAATGCTTAGGGTTGAACCCAGTGGTGGGAGTAAAAAAAAATTACTACCAGTTCTGTGGGTGTGGCTTGGTGGGCGTGGCAGGGGAAGGATACTGCAAAATCCCCATTCCCTCCTGATCAGCTGGGACTCGGGAGGCAGAGAATAGATGGGGGTGAGGCCAGTCTGAGGTGGTATTTACCGGTTCTCCGAACTACTCAAAATTTCTGCTACCAGTTCTCCAGAACTGGTCAGAACCTGCTGAATTCCACCTCTGGTTGAACCTGAAACTATTTGAATGCAAACCTGTGCTCTACTGTAAAACAATGGTTTACCTGACATTGTCAATTAACAAAGTCTATAATTTTGTATAGTAACAGACTGAAACTAACACAATTTCACTGGAGGAGAGAGAACTAGCATCAATTATTCTTGCCTTATTAACTGCTCATCTACTGGCTACACTGAAAAACCTTTCTCTATATTTTTTCATAAAGGTCTAGAATATAGTGAGGGATTGACTGAAAAAGAAGGCAAATCAAATATACAAAATCCTAGGAATTACTGTTTCTAAGCAGTCTTTTATAGAATGGAAATAAAATTAAGTGTTTTGTTGAGATTTGGAAACTATTTTCATACTTATTCTAATAATCACGTTCACACAATTTTTACGTAGGGCAGTTTGTGTGCATTTACCGTATTTTTTGGACTATAAGACGCACTATGATTTTGAAGAGGTACATTTTTTAAAAAACCGTTTTTGCACTCTGCAGGCCTCCCAAACTTTCTGCACACCTCATTTTTTGCAAGAAAGGGGAGGACACGCAGAGCTTTGGGAGGCTTGTAGAGTGCTCCTAGGGGCTGGGGGGACCAAAAACAAGCAAAAATGGCCTGGGTTTTTTTTGCTCATTTTTGCCCTATCCAGCCGCCAGGAGCACTTTGCAAGCCTCCCAAATCCTCTGCACTGCCATTTTTGCAAAGGGGGTGGAGTTTCGGTAGGCATAAAATGCTGCATTCAATGTATAAGATGCACCCAAATTTTCAACCTCTTTTTTGGGGGGAGGAAAGGTGTGTCTTATACTCTGAAAAATACAGTACTTATTTCATCAATTCATCTATTTTACCTTTCTTCTATCAAAAATATCTCAAAGAAATAATATGTAAACCCAACAGCACATCCTCTCCATCAGGGGATAATGATGGTATTAAATTATTATTTACCCAATATTGCACTAGTAATAGTAGCAATAACATGTAAGTTACTGTATCTATATTAAGACAAACGTAGTAGAATAAACAAAACCTGTTTCTTTTTAAAAAAATAGTTTTTATTAAAATATTATTCATGGATGAAAGACATACATTTATTAAAAAAAAGAAGAAGAGCATAGTATATTAAACATGAAAAAGAGATAGAAAAGGGAAAAAGGAGATAGAAAAAAGAAATTAAAAGAACAGAGAACATAAATCTTTAATCATGCCTCTGATAATTAGAGATGTGCTATATAAGTGCATGGAACAAAATGGGTAGGAGTGTGTGTGTGTGTGTGTGTGTGTGTGTGTGTGTGTGTGTGTGTAAAATAGTCTTTCAGAAAATATACACATTTTTCTCTTTAAAAAAATACTTAGCGTGGAGTCTAGGATTCTGTACAGAAAACTGAAAGAAATGACAGTCTAAGCCGCCTTGTTTTCTCTCAATATTTCATTTGCTTTTCACTCCCATTTCAGAAAACATAGAATATTCCCTGCATATTATCCTACATCTAGCTATTATTTGAAAGCTACCCTCTAGCAGGCAACATTTTCACCAGACCAAGATCTGCAAAGCTGAAGAGCTTGATATGAGTAATGCAGCACATTAGGTGTTTCTTGGCATATTTTCACGAAGTTACTGACTTGTCTGAGGACTGTCAGACAACATTGATCTAGCCTCTCATTATAATAACTGCAAGAGGCGGGATCATCCACTACCCGGAAAGACATTTAGAAAAGAGAATAACTCTGGGAAAAATGAAGAGCTGCCTCAATGGAAAAACAGGAGGAGATTATCACAGTATAGATCATTTTGAAGCCATTGTAGCAAACAATACACACAGAGAATGGACTGGCTAGTAGGAAAGCATGTATACTAGCTATTTACCACTGCAATAAACTGCCCTCGCTTTAACAAAAAACAAAGAGTTCCTTTTTTTTTAGTCCAGGAGAGTCCAACCATGGCAACTTTAAGGTTTGTGGGTTTCAATTTCCCAGAATTCTCCAAACAGCAGGTCATAAAGTTGTCAAGGTTGGACATCTCTGTTCTTTGGAGTCTAGTTAGTGGCTCCCAGAAAAGACCCCTAGAGGGGCACAATAGATCCCTTTTTGTCCCAGTAGCTCAAATCTGAAGAGTGTGAGAAAGAACTGAGGAAGAGACGTTCCTACTGTACTTATCCAAAAAGAAGAGACCCCTGGATTTAAGACAGGATGCCAAAAAAGATGAATAATAAAGCTGATGTACCACAATTATGTCTGTCTGTCTGTCTATCTGTCCGTCTGTCTGTCTACTCATTCAGTCATTCAGTTTATGTAGCTAATCATCTTACATTCATGACTTTGGACAGCGTCATGAATTTAAGATGACATTCATGAGGTGGGGGGGGGGAGCTGTGGGAGCTGCCAAGAATCGTGCTTACCAGTTGGGGATCTCCCTCCTCTACATGCAATCCACCTGATAACTCTCCCTAACTGAGAACTGACTGAGAACAAGCCATGATGGATGTGTGTGTGTGAAGGGGGATGGGGTTTAGCCTAAATACCAAATAAAGTATAAAAGGTGGTGAGAAGCCCCTGCTGTCAGCCCTGACAATTTATTCATTGCCTTAGTGTTTTGTTGGTCAGTTCCTGCTGGAGGAAGATAAACTGCATTTTCAAACCATCTCTGTGTTTGGCTGTTTTCCTTAACCCTTCGGAACCTGACACCAATCTTTCAGAGAGCAGAGATTGTTCAAGAACAACGCAGCCATTTTATGGGCTCCACAACACTGTCGGAACCCCAGACCAGATGACAAAGCCATGTCTTTAGTTTAGACCCTTCCAGAAGGCCATCAAGGTCAGGGCCTATACAAGGTTTTCAAGGAATTTTTAGATTACTTTCTCATATATATATTTTATTTAGCATTCCTTATGCAGTATTATTTGAGCAGGCATCTGCAATGTGCCCAACATGAGGCTGCCAGAACATCACACCAAAGTTGCCACTGGTTGAAAATTCTAGGCTACTTAGCTGCTATTTGTTGTCACAAACACATCTGTATAGTAGGTCATGCACTGGCTTCTAAGTGGCTTTGGAGTGCCATTTAAAGCAGTAGGTCTGATTTATAAACTCCTGTGTGATTTAACACATAGACATCTCTAGGATCATGTACATCAACTAGAATCATCATGGCCAAAAATGTCATCCCAGAAGAAACTGCTGGTTGTACCCCGACTTCAAGGAAGTAAGGGAAGCTCTGAGACTGGGAGATGCTTCTCAGTTTCAGCATCCCATTTCCTAGAAGAATTTACTTGTTGAAAATAGAATCAACCCTTCTATGAATTGTTTAGGAAGATACAAAACATTCTAGGCGTGACAGAAAGATGGTAGCTTTCAATAGTGGTGGGATTCAAAAATTTTTACTACTGGTTCTGTGGGCGTGGCTTGGTGGGTGTGGCAAGGGAAGGATACTGTAAAATCTCCATTCCCTCCCCACTCCAGGGGAAGGTTACTGCAAAATTCCCATTTCTTCCAGATCAGTTGGAACTCGGGAGGCAGAGAATAGATGGGGGCAGGACGTATTAGCAGCTTTGGGGAGTCATTGAACTCCATAGCACAGCGAGAGAGAGGTTGCTACTTAAATTGTCTTTATCAGAAATACCTTGCTCCCTTCACCTGCTCCCTTCACCTGTTGTACAGGTAGTCCTCGACTTACAACAGTTCGTTAAGTGTCCATTCAACATTGCAACAGCACTGAAAAAAAGCACTGAAACATTGCAACAGCACTGAAAAAAAGTGACTTATGACCATTTTTCACACTTACGACCTTTGTAGCAGCCCCATGATCCTGTGATCAAAATTCAGATGCTTGGCGCCTGGTTCAAACTTATGACTGTTGCTATGTCCCAAGCTCATAGAATCCCCCTTTTGCAACCTTTTGACAAGCAAAATCAGTGGGGAAGCCAGATTCCCTTAACAACCATGTTACTAACAGTGATTCCATTAACAACTGTGGCAAGAAAGGTCATAAAATGGGACAAAACGCTTAGCAAATGTTTCATTTAAGAAACTTTGGGCTCAATTGTGGTCATAAGTTGAGGACTACCTATACGCATACATACATCCGGTCTTCCTAATATTTAACATTGGCTTTAACTAGATCAGTGATGGCGACCCTTTTCGGCACCAAATGGCCAAACCAGAATGTATGTGGGTGCATGCGCATGGCAGAGACCCAAAGACGAGATGGCTGGTACGCATGTGTGTGCCAGCCACTTCGTCTTTGGGTTTCTGGCACGCACATGTACGCTGGCCAATTGGTCTTCACATGTGCCAGAGCCCCAGAAACCCAAAGACCAGGTGGCGATGGCATGCATACCCACAGAGAGGGCTCTTCGTGCCACCTCTGGCACCCATGCCATAGGTTCACCATCATGGAATTAGATGGATGTGTTTGTTTTCGTGAAAAGTGCCTTTTTCTTCTTATAACTAACGTAGCTTTAGATTCTTTGCAGATAGAGATGCTTGCAGACAAATTTCTGTGTGTGTGTATTTTGTGTATGTGTGTGTGTGTTTATGTGTGCATGCATGTGTGAGCTATGACTTCTTCCATCATTTTATTATTTCACAGCCCAAAGTACGAAGACTGTAAAAGAGGCCTGCCCAATGTTTATACAATTATTTTTTAATGGTGGCGACCTGCAGCCTACCACCCTACCCACAGACGGCATAAAAACCTTGCCAAGTGTTTCTTACCAGTGGCAACACGTTGCTCTAGCATCCTGGATCTATTCGCCCAGCCATCCCCAGTTGAAAGCAATATGTTGGAAATAATGTAGTATGAAGCCTCTTTCTACTGGTTGATTTATAATAGGTCATTCATACCTACAAGCCATCAAATGATAAAGGTGGATGATTAAGAGCCCTGCTTTGCATAATAGCGCTCAGCTGAGAATGTCTTCATACGGCCTTTGTTTCGGCGGGTGGCTACCCACTTCAACCAAGCAATAATCTGCCTTGCAGCTCCCTTTATACATCTGATCGTTTTTCTTCTTACCTTGGGCATCCTGGAAACCACTGACAGATGATTTAGCAGTTTGCAGCCCTGCAGCTGTGGGCTTGCCAAGAACAGCGGTATTTCCTCCAGCTGAACAAAAGAACCCCACGAATTCCTTTTCGGAGTTTCAAAGACTTTCCCCAGGAACTGACTTCTTTGAAGGTTCTGCACAGACAGTGAACTACGGCAGTAACTGCTGCTAGTTAACCCACTTTCTGGAAAGACACAATTTGGAGACTCTGCCAATACCTAACGATTGGCTGCGTGAAACATCTGGTGTTATAGTAGGGTTATAAGTGCTGGGGAAAACAGGCATGAAGAAAGCTGCGTGAATGGCAGTTCTGACATAGAAAATTATAAAGGACAACTAAAACAGTGCTGTGTTCTCCCTCTTGATCTGGACACCAAACATGGATATTTCATCCATTTTAATATTCTGTCTCTCTCAAATAATGGAATATATATAGATCATAACTGTATTACTTAAAGTAAAAGGGTATGTTTCACTCTTTAGAGCTGGAGGGCTGTTATCCAACAGTGGCAAAGGACAGAAGGATGACAAGTTATAAATGTTCAGTAAATTAAATATATGAAAAATTAAAAAGCAGCACTTGGCTAGATATTTCTTTTTTTTTAATGAATGTTTTCAGTGTACATTTTTCTTTATTCACAATTCACATCACAATTTCAAATTGGCAACAGTGGTATATTGGTTGTATCAAGTCCTTTTTAAGTATATACATCCTAATCATAACCGTTATTCTCTTAATCATATAGTGTAGTCTTTTTAAATACATGATATTGTACGACATAGTTATATCCATTATTACCATAGTTTTGCCATAACACTCTATACCTTTATCACTCTATATATTTATATATTTTAATCTATCATCACGTATAGTTTGATAATACTATTGCTTACAATATATATTCTTATGCATATCTTTATACCTGTATTTATTTCTAATTTGTCATCTAGCCATTTATACAATAAGTCCCATATTGAGTAATATTCTGTTTCTCCATTAAATTTAAGTTCCATAGTTAACCTGTCCATTTCGGCACACACTAATATTTTCTTTATTACCATTTCACCTGTAGATGTACTTCTGTTTTTCCAATTTTGTGCATACGTAATTCTAGCTGCTGTTATTACGTGTAACATTAAATATATAATTCTTTTATTGTATTTCCCCAGTAGTATACCTAATAAGAATAATTCTATTTGGTGTGTTATCATTTCTTCTAACTACCCTTTTATCTTTGACCAGTATTTTTTTCGCCGGTGGACAGATCAACCACATATGATAATAAGATCCCTGTGCTTGTTTATCTTTCCATTGACTAGATATTTCTAAGAAGTTCATAAGAAGAGCATTAAATCCTCAGCAGGCAGAAAAATGTATCTCCAGGTATACTCTTGCCACCATTACCCAATAATTCCCTTTAATTCCTGCCCTGGGTCCTTTTTTAGGAGAAGGGCGGGGTATAAATTTAATAAAAATAAAAAATAAAATAAAATAAATAAAATCAAAATACATAATAATCTAAATTGGCTATATAGATACATTGGAAGCATGCATACCATTTTATTATTCAGTGAGGCATTTGAAAAGAAGAAAAATGCAATACCAAATATAGCCAACTTGATTCCATACAAATTACATCTGGCATTTAACTTTATATAAAATCCCATTTAGATTGCATTCCATTGCTTTTTGTCTGGTTGATTTATGGTTTTATCTGTGGTTTAATTTTGTTTTGTTTTGTTCTGCTTGTTGTTCATAGTTATGGGGTGGTACCATGGAAGCTGTATTGTTTTGATGGAGACCACAAAGAATCTCTCAACCGTGGTGAACAGGATTACCCTCGGCAGCTGCAGCAGCAGCAGCAACAACACTAACAAAATTAATCCTGAATATTTTTGTCAACTTTCTTCTCACTTTTACCGTTTCAAACAGCCAATGGTTTGCTATCAAACCTCAACAACTGTTCACAACCAGCCAGGGGTGGGCTTCAAAAATATCAGCAATGGGTTCTCGGCCTGGTTGCTGGGTGGGTGTGGCCATGGTGGGTGTGGCCTAGTCAGCCTCCTGTACCATGCAGGTGGGGGGGCCTTCCTCAAACCTCTGGGAGGGTGAAAACTTCCTTCCCTCGGCTCCAGAGGCCCGAAACGGGCCCATTTCTGGCCTTCTGGAATGTCCAGGAGGCCCATTTTTGCCACACACCCCCCAAGCCCTGCACTTACTTCACATCCAAAATGGGCCGCATGGAGATTCCTGGGAGGGGGTGGGGGGTGGGGGGGGGCAGTCATGGGTGAGGTTTGGAGATTCTCCGAACCGGCTATAACGTTAGCTACAGGTTCTCCCAAACCCAGGCGAACCCGTAGCAGCCAACCCCTGCAGCCAGCCCACTATTAAGTCTGGCTGTTTAGGGATTGCTATTTTAACAGATTAACAAGAGTTGAAAGGGACCTTGCAGGTCATCTAGTCCAACCCCCTGCCCAAGCAGGAGACCCTACATCTGCCTCTACCTAGGATTGAACTCACAACCTCCTGATGGCGAGGCGAGAGCTACACCTCTAGGCCAGAGCAACTAGTAATTTGATTTCAATTGGCCCCCAGAATTGGTCATTCTAATGTAGAGGGTGTTTTGGCAAGTATCACTAGCCTTGTGCCCCTGAATGGTGTCAATCTGAATATTTTGGATTATGCCTTGATTAAGCGCCCCCTAGTGTTTATGACCAAGTCCCAAAATTATGAATATTGTAGTACCATGGCAGTCATTAGCCCTTACAAATGACCACAGAGGCACTGTAATATTCACCCTATTTCCTGCCCTCCTGCTCCCCACAACTGCTTCCCCACTCCCATCCTGCTGCCCCAGACTCACTTACTTGATCTGTAGCTGAACATTTCAGGAAAACTGAGCTATTAATTATTTTCATCACGAAACAGTGAGTTTCCGTTTAGGATAAGCACCCTCAGGAGATGCAACACTTCTTGTGGATTGCCTATTTCTCTTCTAAAATGTAGGTCGTCTTTGACTTATGACCATAATTGGGATCAGAACTTTGTTCACTAAACAAAGCAGTTGTGAAATGACTTGCACTTGATTTTATGATCCTTTTTGCTGTGGTCATTAAGTGAATCACATGGTCACAAAGTGAATCTGGCTTCTCCTCTTGGCTTTGTCAGATGCACCCTGGGAAGGTTGCAAATGTGTTCATGTAACCCAGGGACAAGACAACTGTTATAAATACATGAAGTAGCCAAGTGCCCAAATTTTGATCATGTGACCACAGGGAGAGTGTGCTAGTTATTAGTGCAAGGACCAGTCATAAGTCACTTTTTTTCAGTCGTAACTTCAAATGGTTGTTAAAGAGATAGTCATAAATCAAGGAATACCTGCATTAGAAGAAAATTCTGTGTTTGAAAGACATGGTCTTGATAATCTTCAGAATATCTCTGCACATTAGACCAACCATTATTATTCCCATGATGGCCACCAAGGGCCGATGCTGAGAGACCACCTAAAGAGTTTGCAGCAGAGGTGAATGTTGAAGAAACAAAAAGGAAACTTCTTGGTGGGAATATTATTTATGAGGCCCAATGCATTTTGAGTAAGATCTTCCTCAGGGGTATTGTAAAATATCACACTCTGGGCCATTCGCTCTCCAAATACACTTTTACAAAATGAATCACTTTGAAGAGGATAATTAGAGAGCCCAGAGTGTTATATTTCACAGTACCTCAGAGGAAAATTTTATTCAAAACTCATTGAGTGTAATAAATAATAGCCTGGCTATACAGAGGTCTCCTCTCTTTTTTTCTATATTAGCGTCTTCTTCTTCTTCTTCTTCTTCTTCTTCTTCTTCTTCTTCTTCTTCTTCTTCTTCTTCTTCCTTCTTCTCCTCCTTCTCCTCCTCCTCCTCTTCTTCTTCCTCCACTTCTCCTCCTTCGCCTCCTCCACCTCCTCCTCCTCTTCTTCGTCTTCTTCGTCTTCTTCTTCTTCCACTTCTCCTCCTTCTCCTCCTCCTCCTCTTCTTCTTCTTCCTTCTTCTTCTTCTCCTCCCCTCCTCCTCCTCCTCCTCCTCTTCTTCTTCTTCTTCTTCTTCTTCTTCTTCTTCTTCTTCTTCTTCCTCTTCCTCTTCTTCCTCTTCCACTTCTCCTCCTCCTCCTCCTCCTCCTCCTCCTCCTCCTCCTTCTTCTTCAGATTTGAATCCAAGCTTCCCTGCTCATGGTTTACAAAAGAGGTCGTGAGTACTTGCAAAAAACTGAAATGCGCTGAAATTCCTTTTTATTTTTTATTTTACTTTTACTAGTCAGTGTTTTGAAGGAGAAATTCCAGAGTGAGAATTCAAATGCTTCTTGTGAATATGAGGTCATTTTATTTCGCTTCTCAGTTGCTTCACACTTGCTAAGACCTCCTGACCATTTTGACTGGAAGCATGCCTTAACTACTGCCAGATACTAATACTGCCAAATACTAATTGTAATTGGCATTGCATGTTTAACAAACAGACCAATGTTAACAACCAGAGAGCAGCTTTCCCAAAACTGACTCCCTCTAGATGTGTTGGGCCAGAAGCCACGTGGATTCAGGATTTTGTGAATTATAATTCCAACATATTGGTAGTGGCCTGATTTAGAAAAAACTGCAGTAGCACCAGCAGTATTAATAGTAGTGATAAAAAGCAGGCTTTTGTCAGTGAAAGCTTTCCCAGTGACTATTGTATACTTTCTATTTCTAACAATTACATTTTAATGGTTTTAAATGTTTAAGCTGTTTCTATTGTTTTGGTATTGTTTATATTTTAATATTAAGCTACCCAGAGTCCTAAATGTGCAATTGGCAACTATATAAAATGAATGAATGAATGAATGAATGAATGAATGAATGAATGAATGAATCAATCAATCAATCAATCAATCAATCAATCAATCAATCAATCAATGAATTGACAAAGCATGGATCTAAGCCCACATTTCCTCAACTTAACTTATTTAAGACCAGACCATGCTCATTTGTTTTGCAATACAATTTGTGTGCCAATAAACTTAGTCAAAACACGGTTCCCTCGCTGTTGGATAATTTTGTATATTACATTAAACTGTATTTCATTTACGCAGAGAACCCTACTTGTGTTTGAAGATAAATTAGGATGGCCTTACTGGTGGCAGAGGATGACTTGGGACTTTCAATGACACTGCATGAATGTTACAATTGCACCCCAGATCCTAATGGGCTGATTACTGTTTCTGCTGCACCATCAGGAAGATATTAAGAAGCAGCATGTCATCCAGCAACAACAGCCAAAGTGAGTGTTTGCTGCTGCTGCTACTTAGAATATCTTGTTCACAGAGCCTCAGACTATGTGACAAGGCTGAAGGCCAGATGCAATCCAATCGATTTTCAAGATTATGCAGTTCATTGTACTTTTACAGAATAATCATATTTATTATCCCCTCCCTTTTTCTCTCTCAGAACCCCATCAGGTTTTTGTGAAACATTAGGATTCTGCAAAACAGCTTGAAAAACTCTGCTCTAATTAACATTTTGGATCTATTTGCACTATTGCTAGCCAGCATGGCCTTGGAAATGGTAGTGCAACATGTTGGTTCCATTCTATGAAACACCGACCGAAATATATAGATGATAACTGGTCTGAAAAGAGTTATTTTGGCAATTTCACTTTATTACAAAGAGACCCAATTTGTTCTAGTGGCTAAAGTAATCAGGTTAGAATAGCAATAACATTTAGACTTATATACCACTTCATGGTGTTTTTCAGCCTACTCTAAGCGGTGTACAGAGCCATCCTATTGCCCCCAACAATCTGGCTCCTCATTTTACCCACCTTGGAAGGATGGAAGGCTGAGTCAACCTTGAGCCACTCAGAATCAAATTCTTGGAGTGAGCAATGAGTTGTCCTGCATTACTGCATTTTAACCACTGCACCACTATGTCTCAGAAACTAGGGGAACATAAGTCCTAGTCCCGATTTAGGCATGAAAGCCAGCTGGGTGACTTTGGGCAAGTCACTCTCTCTCAGTCCAACTCAGGGCGGCTGTTGTGAAGAAAACAGGAGGAGGAAGAAGCAGCAGTATGTATCTTACCTCTCATTGTTTATACAAAAAAATAAACAAAGGCAGGATATAAATAAATAAATAAATAAATAAATAAATAAATAAATAAATAAATAAATAAATAAATAAATAAATAAATAAATAAATAAATAAATAAATAAATAAATAAATTGATATCTATGAATTGTTCTAAGATATGTCCTATTTTCCTCCCATACCTTATTAAAAATAGGAAAAAAAACCACCCACTTTGCATTATTCTTCATCCATTTGGGGGGGATGTGACCGCAGTTACAAGTTCCACCAGAAGCAAAGAAGAAAAACTTTATGAAACAAATGGTGGGGGGAGAGAGATAGGACTTCTGGTGAGGCAAGGCAACGGCTACATTTTCCTCATTCTACCAGATTGAGGAATCAGTACAGTCAAAAAGGTAGCTCAATGTGAGATCTAATCTGCCAAAAATTCTGTCTGGAACAAAGAGAGATCTGGAGATTGCCCACATATACTCCTTAACAGCTGATTTTTGTGGGTAGACAATAGAAATTGGCAGTTTTGCAGGCACTATCAATCAGCGGTGGGTTCCTTCTGCTCTGTGCTTTAAATGCAGCCTTTCATGGAAGGTTGACCAAACCTCATCTACTTAATAACGACTTTGGATTTTATGTTTTGTACTGCCTCTTTAAGATTGAAAAAGCCTTGAGAACTGCAAGACTACAAGTTGCTGGATGAGGTTCTCTTCAATCTGTTTTTTAAAAGAATACTATGATGGGTTTTTTCAGATTTATAAGAATGTATTCATTTATTTTTGTAACTTTTTGCAATATATAACCAAGGTTTTGGTTATTTAGTTCTGAAGAGTTTAAATGCTAAAATTTTGTGAAACTGATTTTAAAAAAGATTTTGAAAATAATTAGAAAGATCCTCTCATGTGGGAAAAACTGTTTTGTTTAAATTTAAGTGCAAAATAAGACTTTAAGGGTTGATTGCTAGAACATGTGATGGGTACTTTAAATGAAATATTTGATCTCTGTGTATGTGGAGTGCTTGAGCTTTTTAACTCCACTGGAACTAAAATTGCTACTGAAGATGAACAAATTCCTTTGAAGACAACCAAAATTGACTATAAGGTGGACTAAAAATTACAGCATACAAGAAAGAGATAGAAATACTGAATATAAAATTGGAATTGGAAGATAATTTAAATATCAAAAAGGATACACAAATAATGTACCCAAAGAGTGATGTACTATCTTTTTAAATCTATATATATAAAAGCAAAATACCACTCACGCATCATCATGAAATCTCTATAACCGTAAAACCTACAAACTTGAAATTTGGCACGTATGTTCCCCTTGGCTTCTAGGTGCTCACTAAGAAAGGATTTTTTGAAATGACCATCAGATCATTAGTATTTTTTATATTATTATTATTAACAGCTCTGATGCTAAGGAGTTAGACATTCTACTCTCTCTCCCCACCTGAAAAGAATTCTGTTCCAACTGCCACTTGGGTGTGGCCAGCATATGATTCATAAGGCTTGCGGGCTGGGAGTTTAGACATTCTACTCTCCTTCCTCACCTGAAAAATGCTCTGACACTAAGGAGTTACATTGAGAGAGAAAAGGGGATAAGATAGGGGAGGCCTCTGTGGGGCCAGCCTGGGGGAGAGAAGGGGAGAGGAGAAGCCAATTATAACTAGTCATTAATTTTCAAGCTGTAAGTGTCGATTTATCAAGCCTGATCACGTAATTTCGTAGTGGACCACGGGTATCCAGCTAGTTAAACTATAAGAGCTTTATTGGAATTTCTTCATGGAAGTTACAAATGGACTTGTATAAAGATAAGAATTTTAAGAGAAGAAACAAAGACACTAGAAGAAAATAGGAAATAGAATTTTATCTTTGTGACTTAACAATGTTTCAGAGGAAGGAGGAGGAAATGAGCAAACTGGTTTATTTGATTCTGGTTAAATAATGAGTTGCTATCTTTGGAGGTATTTAATGGTTATCTGAATGGGATAGTTTCTCTTTTGAAAATGCTCAATAACGTAATGGATTGGTTTATAACAATTATGTTATCAGTTTTGGATATATAAATAAGGGGATGTTATTTCTGGTAATATTTAATAGCTTTAAATTTTATTACTAGTTTATAGTGTTTAATTGCTTAAAAAGGGATGGGGGATTTAGAGCAAGGAGAGTTAAGTTTTTAATGCATCGTTGTTGAGCAATAAGTGGAGTTGAAGAATTTGAAAGAGTTTATAGAAAATAGGTGAGGTGTGGAATAAAGATGTATCTGGTTGCAGTTTAAGAGCCAGTGATAAATTGTTAATGTTGAATATGCTTGCTCAGAATGAAAGGAACATTTCTTTTAGTTTTGGTGAAGGGCTTTTCTTACTTTTCCCACCATACTTCATATACTGTATATGTGTATATTAGGTTTCTTTGTTAGTTTTATCTATTTCACATAATTCTAAATTCTTGAAAAAAAATAGAAATGAGAAGTAAAACCTGTGTTCGTGTCATTAATAGTGATGAATACAGCCTTCTGAGAAACTGCAGAAATTCTGTTTTGCTCAAATACCGGTCCAAAAGCACTCTAGAGAATTTCAATGTATTTTTCAAATATGTTGATATAGCGGGGAGAGCTAGTCGAGATGCGGATAGCGCTACATTGAATTCTCTCCTTTACCAGATTTGCTTCCAAAGTAGAAAGAAAATGAATGTTTGGAAACTTAAGTAATCAGCAACCTAAGTGGAATATAGAACATTTTGAACTTTTTGTTGGTTGGGGCAAGAAACCTAACATACAACATCATATTTAGGATTCATTCATATTCTAGGATAACAAGGACATGTGGGGTTGTCAGTTCTAGCAGAGAACCATTAGGTTGGAAAGAATGACAAGGCCAACTTCTCTGGTCCATGTAGCCTAGATGATTGTCTACTTTCTTCTTGAAAACACCTAGTTCTGGGGAATGGTCTCCACTTTCAAACTGCTCTTACATTTGATTCTTCATAACCTTCAATCAAATCTGCTTTTGCAAAGCTTCAGTCCTTTGTGAGATATCCTGAACTTTGAGGAGTTCAATCAGTTTCCTTCTTACTTTCTGTTCTCAAGGCTAAGTATTTTCTCTCTCTCTCTCTCTCTCTCTCTCTCTCTCTCTCTCTCTCTCTCTCTCTCTCTCTCTCTCTCTCTCTCTCTCTCCAAATAATTTTATTAAGAATTAAAAATAGAAAAAAACTAATACAATTTATCAAAAGAGGAAAAAGGGGGGAAAGTAAAGAAAAAGGGGGAAAATAAGTAGCGTCTTCTTTCATCCCAGCAAGTAAAACAATTTAACTAGATTATCATTATCTTTAAAGATAACATGAACTCTCTTCATCCCATAACTCATCTCTTAACTAAGAACCAAGAACCAAGATGACCACTAAATGTCAGTTCACACAGGCCACTAATGAGGGCTAGTTTTCCAAAATAGATTAACTCAACAATCTCCCCTCCCTCCCTCCTTTTCCTTCCTTCCTTCCTTCCTTCCTTCCTTCCTTCCTTCCTTCCTTCCTTCCTAGGTTTTTGCTGCTTGTCACCTTGTACATGTGGTCATGCTGCTAACAGGAAGACAATCCACCCTGGTGCTCACAAGAAATCTCCAATATTCCTTATATCTCTCCTCATTGGAATGAATTTCTAGTGTTTTGCTCATCACTAATGCTTTTCTTTGACTCTGTTGCAGTTTGTCTGATTATTCTAAAATGGTGCCCTGAACTGGACACGTGACTTAATAGGCGTTGGACCAATGCCAAAAAAGTGGAATAATTACATCCCATGATTTAGAGTCTATTCTTTCATTGAAGCACCATAAAATTGCATTTGTCTTTCTTACATACTGCTGACTAACATTCAGTTTGCAATGAGTCACTATTCCAACATCTTTTCATAATAATAATAATCTTTATTGTCATTGTACTAAAATTACAATGAAATTGGTTTTAACTTCACTGGTGCAAAATTATAACAGAAACAAAAAAAAAGAGAGAAAAGAAAAAAGAAAAAACTAGCATGTGCATGGAGTGATTGCGGTTGAATTGAAAAGTCTCACAGCCCAAGGATAGAAGCTATCTTTAAACCTGTTCGTTCGGCTGGCTATACTTTGATATCTTCTGCCTGATGGTAGAAGTGCAAAGAGATACCAACCAGGGTGTGATACATATTTTTTTCAAAGCTAGGCCTCCTCCTATACCTGTGCATTTTATTTCTGTTTCCTAAACATATAGTTTACGTTTATCTCTGTTAAATTTGATTCTGTTATTTTCAGTTCATTTCTTAAACCAATCAAGATTATCCTGAATTGCACTTATGTTTTTCTAGAGAATGTCAGATACCAACTCTATGTCATCTGTACATTCAATAAGCGTTTCTTTCACCAGATTATTCAAGTCATCAATAAAGATCTAGGCCCACATATATCAGGGGCAGCTGATTTGAGCAAAGAAGACATTGGATTTCAGCACTTCTGTGCTTGGAGTGTAACATGTTTATGGGAAAATAAATCCCACTGTCTTCACTATAGGCTTGCTTCCTAGAAACTATATTTAAGATTGCATATTTATTATCCAAATCTAGTGAGACATCAGTCTCAGTTCGGTTCAATAGAACTTGCAATGTAAGTGTAATAGTAAGGCTGATTTTTGCAGCTCTCAAAGTCCAAAGATTGCACTGTTGAAAATCAATAGCAAGCAGCAACGATTAGCAGTTTTCCTGCTGATTTTTGGCTCAGTGCCCTTATCCAAGTAAAAACCATCTCCACCCTCTCTCCAAATCAAGGAAATGGGGTTTTACCTCCTAAATCCATCTCCTCCATTGGCACTCTAACAGTGCCATGAAAGTTGCAGCCTTTGGTTGTCGAAACAAGCCCCAGCTGCAAAAAGGTTGCCTCTTTCTGCTTGTGCTCTCATAAATCCGAAGAGCACGGACTTAAGGCAACACACACATGAATAAATACAGACAAATCATTATCATCCACACCGTGTATGAAGCGTGTGGGGAAAAGGGATGGGTGGATGAAAAATGGGAAGACAGCTAGTTAAGCTGCTAAATTTTCTTTCACTTACAAGCTGTCCTGGAAAATCACATAGTTCTTCATTGCTTTGAGATTTTATTTCCACTCTGGATAAAAAGATGTCAGTCATCCTTGTGACAGCACCACTGAGTATTGTATCCACAGTCGTTGCTGGCTTTGTCAAATCAGCATGGAAAATTCAAGGCTATTACTTTCTCTTTTTAACTACCTACAGCTGTCACCACCAACATGTACTTTCAGTTTGTTTCACCCTTCACAATATTCTGAAAGGACTCCATGCCAAGAAAGAGAAAATACTGGGCAACTTCACCACTTACCTTCTTGAAAATTCTGGAGGAAAAATAATCCATCTGTTTTCCTGGGGGAAAACACATCCGTGGCTTAAATTGAGTTTTGTGGCTATATGGGAGATATTGCCAAGATACCAGAGAGGCATTTCATTCCCTTCATCCTGTCAAAATATGGACATTAGCTATCAAAAAATCCTTCCTATGAAAGATTTATCTGTGGTATACACACTAAATGTCAATGGCTTTTCATTATATAGCCAGGCAGTTACATGGTTTTCGCTCACCGGAATATCAAAGCTCCATATGAAGGCTACTATTCTCAAGTGATCCTGACAAAGAAATTGGAAATTATCATTTCCTTTTTCTTCATTTTTTTTTTACAGGAGGAAGGAAGATAGAGTGAATTCTTTCGGTGAAAGGTCACAACATCCTAAAGGGTGCCAGGATTCACTGGTCTGTCAAGAGATTTACTAGTTCCACACAGAAAACATCCTCTGTGTTATTTTTTTTTAACCAGTTTTCATTTGATGCTTTAGAAAATTATTTCAAGAGATAAGAAATTTGGTGAAATTCTCAAAGCTGAGATGTAATAATCAGGTACTCATGTCTGTGGGGGAGGGGTTAAACACACATACACCATGACATGAGCACGTAAATCATGAGAAATATAAATGTATGCCAGATATTGCTAGATCATTTCTTAACAACATCATTGGAGAATGAGATCATGATGTACATGCCATTTTTAATATCATTGTGGCTTCTTACTGGACTCAACTGTTTTTACTTAGTTTTTATTTATTTATTTTTTTCGAATTTATACCCTGCCCTTCTCCTTGTTAGGACTCAGTTGCCTACAATGTAAGTAAGAGGCGTGAACATCCTTCACAGTAGATGAATGGACAGCCATCTATCAGCAGTATCAACTTCCTGGTTTCTCAAGTTCAATTCAATTTCAAGAGAAGACATGATGAAAGAATTTATGATGACAAGTTCCCATTGGGGTTTTTCGGACTAGGAATTTTGAAAGCAAAGGGGGCACCAAAGTAATGGAACAGATCAGAATAATGTAACAGCTCCTCAGCCTTTTGGCTAAAATCATGTTTGTGTGCATAGTGCTGGAACAGAAAAGAATAAAGCTAGCAGTAATGGGTTACACTACTCCAAAAATAAGGTATGCTTTTTAAAAAGCCACTAAGAAAAATTCAAAAGAAATTCTCAAGTACCCTGAGATCAAAGTAGAAAAAACAGCCATTTTTTCCATCGGAGAAAACTTTTGAAAAATTGCAAAAACAATTTTACTACAGCCTTTTGAGCAAAAATTCATTCATTGTCTGTCCTTACAGCTATTAGGAGAACATTACACTACAGAAACAGATGGCATTGCAGAAAATATTTCCTGCACCTAAAAGTGCAAATATTACAAAGTACACTGTCTATTGGGGGGGGGGAGGAATAATAGGAATATGGAAGTAGGGGGTAAGATTTTTGAATAAAATCTAGAGAAACAATCAGCTGTTAGAAACTAAGAAGATAGGCTACATCTTCACCTTTAGATACAGCTCACCAATTACTCTCTTGAGACATATAAAATTAATTGTATCCCTATCATTGATTTTTGCAAAACTGCTTGGATTTTCATTCATATTACCGTTGCCAGTGGCATCTCAATAACACAATAACCTAGATGGGATGACATCTGCAAGTTGTGTTGGACTGCAACTTCTATCCACCTTAACAGGCTTATTCATGCTGAGAAAACTGATGGAAATTGTAATGTAACAGACTTGGAGGACGAGGGGACAAATGCATCACAAGTCATGAGGCCCTGTACGCCCTCAAGAGATCTTAAGTCCAGCCCATTTTGAACGCCTTCTTAATTCTCGTTCATTTCCCTTGACTGTTAGTAGCTCAGATTTTTGTAGAGAGCTTAAATCTTTACACTCATTTGGATTGCCTGATTTTCCCAGGGTTTGACCTTTTAGTTATCAACTGCCCAAGTAGCCTGCCTACCCATGATAGTGAGTAATGGTAACTGATATGAAGCCCATGGATGTCCATATTCTACAATAAAAGTGGAGAATATACTAAGGTGGGAAAGACTAGGCTACAGATTATAGATGGCAGAATCAAATAGACCAGGAAAGGATTCAGGGAAATTGCTGGGTGATATGCAGAAAGATTAGGCACTAAGAGAGAAAATAATAATAATAATTATTATTATTATTATTATTTAATTTCTTGACCGCTCCTCTCCCCGTAGGGACTCGGAGCGGTGCACAGGGAAACTAAAACCATAAATACAATCAAAACAGCATCTTAAAAACAAATTAAACAATGCCTGTGCTAAAATACCCATTATAACTAAAATTCCCTAAACAACTAAAACCCCATAGAGAGAGACTACCCCAGGCCGGCCAAGCAGAAAAAATATGTTTTTAATTTCAGACGGAAGGAGCGGAGGTCCGTGGTTGTTCTAATGTCGGGGGGAAGGTCGTTCCAGAGGGCTGGGCCCGCCACAGAGAGAGCCCTTCCCCTGGGCGTCGCCCGCTGACAAAGTCTAGTGGACGGCACCCGGAGAAGTCCCTCTCTGTGGGAGCGAATCGGCCGTGAGGATGTATGGGGCAGGATCCGATCCCGCAAATAGCTAGGTGGGAATGACGTAAGAAAAACCACGGAACTTTATTCTGCTAAGATATGGTCTATGGGCCAAACATCAGCTATATTTATTATTATTATATAAACTGTCCATATAGTTGACGAAAGATAAAATCTAATCTATAATTTGTCAGGACAAGTTTCATGACCTTTATTATTCAGGTTTTATGGAAAGGTTTTGGATTCACGGGAGAAGAAAAATGATGTTGCTCATTGTTTGATGCAAAATATATGCCAAAACTAGTTGACAAAGCGGAGTAAGCCACTGATTGTTAAACTAAAAAATGTAAATGTAAAGTGTGTAAAGGTAATGCAGACTAGAGAATGAAGGTAACAGATTAGGATGCATGATAGATTTTTCTTTCTTTCTTTTCTTTTCTTTCTTTTCTTTTCTTTTCTCTTTGCTTTCAAAACTGAATCATAAGTGTCTAGGAGCTCCCAAGCAGCCCTCGCTGTGTCAACATCAGAAGGAAGCATTCTGCTGGTTGTCACAAAGGAAGAGGCAGGACTACAGCCTGCCTAACATTTAGAGACATAAAGCTTTCATATCTCCCTCAGTCTTCTTTCCTTTGTCACTTCCATGGGATTTTCATTTCCACAGATATTATGCTACTTGCTTTCAAAGGAATTCAATATTTTCCTTCCTCATTCAGAGAAGTAATTTCACAGCAAAGTGCCATTAAGCAACATCCCGGATATTCATTTCTTGAGCCAATCTCACAAAGTTAATTTGTGTGCAGGGAAGACTTGAAAATAGGGCAAACCCATTGAGGTTGGGTGGAACTCTATGGCCGCCTCCTCCTCCTCCTCCTCCTCCTCCTCCTCCTCCTCCTCCTCCTCCTCCTCCTCCTCCTCCATTATACAAAAGTCAAGCAGAGTGCTAAAGAGAAGATGCTTAATGAAAAGGGGTACATGGTTTTAATTCCCTACCACTAGAGTTGCTTTAATCATCTTTCTTACTTTATTGGGAGTAACGAGTGATTGAGGATCTGATGAGGACTTATGGTTTCATATACCCGACCTCCCCCATTTAAGTTTTAGGATTGTGTATTACAGTATTTAATTTATTTGTCCATTGTTATTTCAGAAAGGAGAGGAGAAATCTTAGAAGTCTAAGGTGAAAAGAGATTAGATGAGTTACTTGCTTGGGCATGCAGATAAAAAGCTAATCCTGATATAACCAAGCCTGAAATCCTTCTAACCCAGCTAAAGTCAAGGTCAAACCTTAATAGCCAATCAACACCATTTTCTAAATGAGGAAAAGAAAAGCAGAGAGAAAAATCCTTAGCTCTTCAGATGTCTCACTATATCTAAAGAATATGGGAACATCCCATGTTTCCCCAAAAATAAGACAGGGTCAGGTATTTCGGGGAGGTCTTATTATTTTTGAGGTGCAGGAGGTGGCAAGCGTGGTCACCTCATGGCTGCTGCTGTGTTGCAATATTTTCAGGGAGGGCTTATTTTGGGGGAGGGCTTATTTTTGCACATGCGCTCAAAAGCCCAATTGGACTTATTATCCAGGGAGGTCTTATTTTGGGGGAAGCAGGATAGTTTAGAAAGAAGAGGAGGTGGAAGGGCAACTCTTTCTGATTTATAAGAATTTGGGATAAATAAGACCAAGGTGTTGCACTCCAAATTGTGGAGGATGGGGATGAACCAATAAATTCCAATAAATTCATCAGTATGATGAATGACATTTAAACCAGAGATTCTCTAGCTCACAATTTCTTATCTTAAAGGAATCCTAGGCAGGTTCACTTAGCTATATGAGCCATATTTTGAATCAAATATGAATTCAATGGGACTAATCCCCTCCCTTGTTTTTCTTTCCTTCTACCTTTCCTAGCATTAAAGTCTTTTCCAGGGAATAAAGTCTTCATGTATGTGCAAAGTAGGATCATTAGAGATCCTGGCCATTTGTGCCTTGAATGAAAACTCAAGTTTGATTTGTTCAATTATCCATTTTAGGGTTTTCTTGGTTGTCCATGGTATTCTTAGGAGTTTTGTTTTCTTCCAACAGCAATTTTCAAAAGCATTGAAACTCTGACTACCTTTCTAATTCCAAGACCAACTTCAGTATTGCTTCATTAGAATGTCACAGGGAAGGCCATTGCCTGAACTATTCTGATCTCTGTAAGCATAAGGTTATAATGGCATCTAAGGTGCCTCCTCTTTTCTATGTCTTCATGGCTACTCTACCAAGTACTACACATTTATTGACTGCTTGTTTTGTTGATGATAGATCCTAAAAGGCAGAATGTATTTATCACTACAATCTCTTATTGTCAGTTCTAAGACTGGTTGTCTACCTGTTGCTAAAAGCTTGATCTTCCGTATATTAAATTTTAGTCCCATTTTTTTCACTGTACCCCTTGATTTTTTTATTACTAGAGCTTGTACATTGTTTGCATTTTTGGCAGGCTAATAAAGTTTCTCCTTTCACTTTGAAAAACATCCTGGGGAAAAAAAATTAGAAACAATGTAGCTACCTACTAAGAACTAGGTTAGAAGAAGAAGTGATTAAAGAGACAATGGTAACCTGGGCAAGGAATTTTGGTTACACGATTGAGTTAGAAAAGTGGCAACAGCTATGGGAAAGGAACTATAAATTAACCATGTCAACAGCTTACAAAGAAAACTTATATAAAATGTTTTATAAATGGCACATATCACCGGAAAAATTAGCAAAGCTCTTTAAAGATAAATCAGCGAAATGTTGGAAGCGTCAACAAGCAATAGGTTATTATCATATGTGGTGGGCATGTGCAGAAGCAAGGAAATACTGACCTAAGATAAGAGTATGGTTAAAGAAAATGTTACAACAAGAAATAGAATTTAGACCAGAGATTATTTTACTAGGTATTCGTAAAAGAGAAGTTTAAGAAAGAGGAAACCTATTTGATTATACATGTAACTACAGCAGCAAGAATCATATTTGCCCAAAATTGGAAATGAAATAAGCTACCAACAGTAAAAAAAAAAAAAGATATTAGATTGTGCAGAGATGAACAGGTTGACAATGGAAATAAAGGATGAAGAGGAATCGGAGTACTTCAAGACATGGGGAAGATTTTATGATTGGCTAGAGAAAGGAAACTAGAAAAGAAAGTAGGAAGAAGATAGAGAACCCATGTGATGCACTGTTATGGAAAAGGGAGGGAAGGGGAAAACAGAAAAGAAAAGATTAAATACATAAATATAGAGGGAGGAAATATAATTAGGATAGATTAGCGAAGGAAGGGAACAAGAAAAGATACCAATTATATTTGGGTTTGCCGAATTTCATCCCAAGGAAACATAAACTGAGACCCGAAAGAGACACCTATAATAATAGAAAAGAAAGAGAGAGAGGAGGAGAGAATGAAAGGAAGATGGGGGAAAGAAGAAAGAGGTAAGGAGAGGAGAATGGAAGGGAGAGGAACAGAAGGAGAGAGGGTAGGTAGGTAGGGGAAGAGGAAGAGTAGGAGTAGGAAAAAGGTAAGGGAAGAAGGAAGGGAAAGGAGAGGAGGAAGGAGGAAAGTAGAGAATGGAGGGAGAAAAGAAAGGGAAAATAAAGTGGTGTTACAACAGGAGGAAGGGATGGTAAACAAGCAACCCAAACTGTATATGTATATTATAACCTATAAAATGGAATAACGAATGATAAATGTAAAGAAATAATAATAATTGTGTGAATGTATACTTAAAATGATATGTAAGAGAATAAAAAAAATGTTCTGGAGAAAAGAAAAAAGAAAAACATCCTCATCTTCTTCCAATCCAGCTTTTGTTCATATATATCCAGCATATAGGTTGAACAAATAATGGGAGTTTGTGCTGTAGCCTTGTCTCACTCCTTTGGCCAGCTGGAGCCAGTCTGATTCACAATGCTCTATCTAAACCGTGGCTTCCTGACCTGTATATAGGTTTTGCATGAAAATAATGAGATGCTCTGGGATTCCCATTTTTCTAAGCACATTTCACTGTTTGACATGATTGACAGAAATGAAGGCTTTTCTAATCAATGAAGCGCCCAGTAACTTCTTTTTGGTGTTGTTTGGCTTTCTCGTTATCCACTGTGTAACAGCAATAATGTCTCATGTTCCTTGGCCTTTTCTAAATTCAGCTTGAACATCTTCCCCCCTGACCCCTCATGTGGGGTTTTAATCTGCATTGGATGATCCTAAGCATAATTCTTAGCCTTAGTTGCAAAAATTAAGGAGATCATAAAGGAGTTTGCACACTCTGTCAAGTCTTCTTTATTTGTCTCTAGCTGATAACTTGGCATTGCCCAGATGTTTATTTATAGGGGGGAATTGTCTAGACCAAAAGTAATTTCTAATGTTGGATTACCAGAGAGAGCCCCCTTTTGGACTACTGTGAAGAGTTACCATGGCATCTCTGCTGGGGTGTACAGTAGAAGCCATTTTACAGCAGTACAGTAGAAGCACAATAGGCTGTATCTTAACAGAACACACACACCAAGGGGTTTAAGGGATGACTTACTCCCACAATATTTTTTTTCCAGAGAGTAAGTCATCTGTGTATCAAGTTTGGTTGAAATTGCTCGAGGCATTCCAGAATTATGCTGGAACACACACACACACACACACACACACACACACACAGCGATAGATAGATAGATAGATAGATAGATAGATAGGTAGGTAGGTAGGTAGGTAGGTAGGTAGGTAGGTAGGTAGGTAGGTAGGTAGATAGATAGATAGATAGATAGATAGATAGATAGATAGATAGATAGATAGATAGATAGATAGATAGATAGATAGATAGATATGTAGATTGAGCTCTTCCAATGTGTTGACCATTGTGTTGTTCTCCAGATTTGCTGGCATAGCTTAGTTAAACCTTGATTTCTTCTCTTGCTTATCATAGTTCTGGAGCATTCCATAAGATCTCCTAACCTTCTGACTTGGTCATGACTGGAGTGCTGGTATAACATTTAGTACAGGAAATATCTTGAAGGTATCTTGGATGTTGTCATCTCTATTGAACTGTATTTCAGTATATTCCTTCCATATTTTTCCCCACAGCCCACTATTACATTACAATGTTATACGCTACATGAAGTGCCTGCACTCCAGTTTGGAGACCACTAGTTTGAATGAGTGACATGGTAACTTTGGTAACATCCATCCATATAGTATTACAATATTTCACATTTCCAGAATGCAGAAAGACGGGCATCGAAAAAGAAAAAAGAAAGAAAACCACACACAGACATAAATATAGAAAAAACAACCCTTGCATGAGCTGCCAAAAAAAGAAGTACCGGTAAATCATACAATGGCATCTAAACAATACTTAGAAGAATCCGGTGCTAAACAACATCCAAATTTTATCTTGAACTCCTAGCAGCTGAGCAAAATTCAATCTAGACAACATATTGATTTCTCATGCTGACTCAGAATGAGAGTCATTGGGGCATTGTGGGAAATTTAAATGACAGGTAAGCCCAAAGCCCTGCAGAGTTTCGATTGTCAAGCCGCAAAGACAATGATAAAAGAGCCCGAATGTGACATCACTGAATGCTGTGCCAGGATGTTACGGTCTCCCAGCTGCATAGGGGTACCAGTTTTTGGTGCCAGCCTTGTTGCACTGTGAGTCACTCTCCGACGATGCCTGGATGTGCTTTCCAGGATTAGATCTGGATTTTAGGACATTTATTTATTTATTTTATTTTATTAAATTTATACCCCGCCCTTCTCCTTGTTAGGACCCAGGGCGGCGCACAGGCATTATTAAAACCACAAAAATACAATAAATATCAATTTAAAATATATTAAATTAGATTAACCCGTGCTAAAACCCATGTTAAAAACCTTCCCAAATTATAATTTATTTATTTATTTTTTTAAAAAGTCAGGAACAGGGGGCTATCCTAGGCCGGCTTGTTGAAATAAATACGTCTTAAGACGTTGGCGGAAGAGACGGAGGTCCGAGATAGTGCGAAGGTCGGGGGGTAGGTCGTTCCAGAGGGCCGGGCCCGCCACAGAGAAGGCCCTTCCCCTGGGTGTCGCCAACCGGCATTGCCCCGTCGACGGCACCCGGAGAAGGCCCTCTCTGTGGGAGCGGATCGGACGAAGGGATGTATGGGGCAGGAGGCGGTCTCGTATATAGCTAGGCCCCGAGCCATGGAGCGATTTAAAGATGGTTGTCAACACCTTGACATGCCTGGTCCCATTAAGTAATGATAGCTTGTTCTGAGGAATGGCTTCCCCCCCCCCTCCCAATTTATGCTGCTAATCTGTCTGCCTGATAGCCCCTTACAAGCTGCCTTTTGTCATTTTCCATGGTTCTGTGTGCCAGGATTATAAGCAAATGAACAACAAGGCCCTTGCCTTGGCAGGCATTCACATGGCTACCCTGAGAGATGTACACCCTGTTACTGCCTCTCCGGGGACATAAATTAAAGGAGTAATAAACCATGCAGTGTGATTAAATTACTAGTTTAAAAAACCATGTGTTGCTCTGCAAAGTCCCTTCCAAATGGAGAACGCAGTTTCTGCACATGGAGAGGCACGAAATGATCATTTTGCTCAATCTGGACATTTACATTGTGACAGATCCATGCATTAGAAACAACTGATTACAATATGGGAAGAAAGCCGACAAGCAATTGTTTGACAGTTCCTTTGGGAACAGTGGCTGTGACACGGTTGGCTTTGATTTTACTTACCATCCCCTTCATTAACACCACCCCTTATCTTTGGTCTTACCAAATGAAGCTGTGTTTTTTGGAGGGGGAAAAAAAGCCATTTTTATACAGTACTGTTTGCTGACTGTCCCCTGAAGCAAATATTAAAAATATGGTTCTTTGGTTTCATTTTACCTGCCTTTACAACAGAGATGGGTTCCTACCAGTTCGGACTGGTTCTGGCAAACCAGTAGTAATTTAGCGGCCCGGGTCGCTGAAACTGGCAGCGACCCAGGCCTGCGCACACCCCCAAACAGGTTCTCCTATGGTGGCGGCATCTTGATTTTCAGTTCTGCGCATGCACAGAACAATTTTCATTGCAGAAATGTATTTTTTTCCCTTTTTAAACATTTTGCATAGACATATTTAGGTGCAAATGTGCACACACACTGAACTGGCAGTAATGCCAGCAGCAACCTACCCCTGCTCTACAACTATAGGAATAATTTCTAGTAGTGATAGTTCTGATACCCAATATGATTTTCCTTCGTGTTGTTTACTGTTATTCCACTTAAACTACCTAAGAACAGGAACCAGAGCATTATTTGGGTGGTTGGCAGGAGGGGGTGACATCTGTTAAAATAATTTTTGGACAAAGTTAGCATAATGACTGCATAATGACTGCACCAAATGTGTGGGGTTTGGAATTTCGAAGAGTATCCTTTTGGAAGATGGTCATTTGGTTTCTTGGCATGTGACAATTAAATTAAGTTTTATACATCATTTGTTGCTTGGTTGGCTTTTCACCAAAACTAACAGTAACTGAAACTCAGCAGTATATTTCAGGGAACTGAAAAAGGAAGGTTGATTGCTACAAACGGACCATGAATGATCCTAAACTGTATTAGAGGGATGGTCAGAATTCTTTCAACTGATCTTTTAAAAAATGGGGAGGAAAGACTTATAATTGCTCTTCATACATTTCTGCACTAGAAAGATTCTGGGCTTTTGTTCACTAAATAATGCATTTCCAAGTAGTCTTTGATTTACAACCACAACCGAGGCCAGAATTTTCACTGTTAAGCAAGGCTGTTGTTATGTGAATCACACTCAGTTTTACCATCTTTTTTGCCATGTTTTTTAAGGATTGTTAACAATCTTTGAAGTTGTTCAAGTAATAACATTGTTGTTAAGCAAATTTGGCTTCCCCATTGACTTTGCTTGTCAGAAACCAGCTGAAAAGGTTGCAGTGGTGATCACAGGACCCCAAGACCCTGTAACCATCAAAAATACATGCCAATGGCCAACCACCCAAATTTTCATCATGTGATCGTAGGGATGCTGCAATCATTGTAAATGTAGTTGTAAGCCACTTTTTCAGGTGCCGTTTTAACTTAACAGTCACTAAACTAATGTTTGTATCAGAATCAGTATAGAACTGGAAGGGACCTTTGAGATCATCTAGTGCAACCCCCTGGTCAAGCAGGAAACCCTATACCATTCCAGACAAGTGACTGTCTAGTCTCTTCTTAAAACCTCCAGTGATAGTTGAGGACTATCTGTAGCTTTGAACTCATTAGGTTTGAACTCACGGAAAAAAGCAGTTTTATTTGACTCTATACTCAACTTCCCTCTTTTGTATGGACCAGACCTTCTAACTAGCATGGTATAGCTGGGAATTCTAGGACTCATAGCCCAACATATCTATAAAGGGACCCATAGAGTACATTCAAAGACTCATCCTTTCTATGTATCTGTATCAGGTAAATGATTATTTAACGAAGTTAGCTAGATCGTCATAATGGCTATCAAGTGCAGGGATTCCATTCAAATGAATATAAAAGTTTATTGCAAGCTCACACTCTCTATAAGAATCTGTACTACTAACAGGCAAAGCAAATTGACAATAGATAAGAATCCATGTATTTCAAGGGAGGCTGGACTTAGATCTCTTGTGAGAGTGAAAAGACTTGAGACTGATGATGTGTTTGACCCCTCTCTTGAGCTCAGCCTGGTCAACTCTTACAATGGCCCTGACAACCCATACCTGCATGGTTCAAGGCAGGTATAATGTTGAGATGGTGCTGCTACACCTCTATAAGGACCTACATAGTAGGGTTCTAGTGAGTTATAAACACCTCTAAGCAGTGCACCCATATAAACAATGCCTCTACAAAAAAATTCTACACTTCTTGTTTACTGTATAAAATATACAAATATTACACCTGAGAATCCAAGAGACCTCTTAACACACTTTAAGCTTAAAAATGAAAATAAATCATATTTTGATTAGGAAGCACATTTATAATCACAATTTTGGTGATAGTTTCATTTTATTAGATTGTAATTATTATTCCATGGTTAGGCGCACAATCCATTGGAACTGCAGTTCCCAAAAGTTAGATGAGCCACTGTCACTCAGAATGTTTGATGGAAATATGGAGATAATAACACAGAGTATTGTATCAGTTTGCAAGATGTTTGCTCAGGTAGCATATGTAAAATGGTAGAAAACCGCTAAAGATATTGCAGTTAATTAGATTTAGATTTTGCTTACCTTATCCCATAATCTTTCAATGGACAGCAATAATCTTTTTCAACAACTGGGGCTAAATCAGTCTTTTCCCACCCGGTTCCCAACCAAACATCCATAAATCAATACTTTTGAATTAAAAATAAAAGATGCTACACCATTTATATAGATTATTTAAGCTTTAACAAATCTGTAGGGAGTGGGTAATTTTAGAGATGGAAAGCAATCACCAAATATGTATCTAAATAACTCTGCAGACCTGACTGGGGTGCAGAGTTTTCAGGTCATATGAGATTTTCTGATGAACAAAAAATATAAAAAGATGATTATGAGGTAAACACAATGCTAAACTTCATAACAATGCCTTAAAACAAGGATATTATTATTTTACATGGAACAGTTTGTAATCCCTGTAAGGGAAATTAACATGTAAGTAGTTCCAGCCACAGTTTTCTAGACACAATTTCCTGCTTCATTTACAGCAAGAATTAAAATATTGCCTGGGAATCCTTTACCATCCTAGTTCTGCATATATATTTTTCTTTTTTATTTGATGGTTTTTCTCCCAAACCATGTCAATATAATTGTAGAAAGCTAAGTGTGCCAAGGAGACACACTATTTTGATATAGCTCAGCTATCAAGGATAGTAGTCATGCAATCAAACTGAAGAAAGAAGAACAAAAGAAGGCCGTCCAATCAGACTTGGTGCTCTTGCGGACACACCTCCCTTCTATGTATAGGAGGCATATATTCAGAATATCAGGTTTAATAGTATAGGACTCAGGGGTCTGCAAAGTCGGCTCTTTTAAGACTGGTGGACTTCAACTCCCAGAATTCCCCAGCCAGCTGGCTGGGGAACTCTGGGAGTTGAAGTCCACCAGTCTTAAAAGAGCCGACTTTGCAGACCCCTGGTATAGGTAATCCTCAACTTGCAACAGTTCATTTACTGACCCTTCAAAGTTACAATGGCACTGAAAAAAGTGACTTGTGACCCTTTTTCACATTTACAACTTTTTCAGTATAGTCACGTGATCAAAATTCAAATGCCTGACTCACATTTATGATGATTGCGTGTCCCAGGATCACGCGATCATCTTTTGTAACCTTCTGACAAGCAAAGTCAATGGAGAACCCAGAGTCACTTAACAACTCTTCTAATCACTTGATAACTGCAGTGATTCACTTAGCAGCTGTGGCAAGAAAGGTCGTAAAATGAGGCAAAACACGCGTAACAAATGTTTCATTTAGCAACAGAAATTCTGGGCTCAGTTGTGATCTTAAGTTAAGAACTAGCTGTGTAAGCTTTCTAAAGCCATCCAAACTATTAAAGGCTGTGGAAAGTGTTGACTTTAGGCAGTAGGTGGAGAATGATTCACCTGCCCTCTTACCTGCTCCTCAGCAGCTTGACCTATTGTGAACTCAGAATTATGCATAGTGAACTAGTGGTAGCACCTGCTTGAAACGCAGCTGTGGTGGCCATGTCAGAGTCAATGTTAAGATTAGTACTAAGGCTGTGCAAAAATCTGAAGGCCTTTCTTTGATAATGCTTCACATTCCACAAAGCAAGGCACCTCACTACACAGACATTTCTCCTACATAAGGAAGCAATAAGCAATAAAATTGCTTCACTTTGTAGTATTTATGGGGCCTCCACTTAATATCCAGTAGCTGGATAAGGTCCAAGAGTGACACCAAGAACCCTTGCAGCACAAATAGTGCCACCTCTAATGTACCAAGTTTTTCCTTCAACCAAAGCATGGCAACTTCATAATTTTTCTCCTCCTCCTCCTCCTCCTCCTCCTCCTCCTCCTCCTCCTCCTCCTCCTCCTCCTCCTCCTCCTCCTCCCTCCCTCCCTCCCCCCTTGCCTTTCCATCCAGAGGCTACTCAAATGAGAAAAATAATGTCTTTAGAGATCCCCTTAAAAAATAGACTTGCTAGCCAACTGGCTGGCAAAAGAACGAGTGGGGTTCCCATTGCCACTGGAAAAAGCTGTATGGGAAGGAGAGCATAGTTGTATGGGGTGTGTAGAAGAGAAATATTAGAATTAGATCCTTACCCCACCTCATGCAAGAGGCACTCTTGAGCCTCTTCTGGAAATCTCTTAAGAACAGCATGCATAATTTTAGACTGATTGGCTTCTTCTGTGTTGTTCTCAGTGTGTGCGTATAATTTGAGAAGACAGCTCCTCAAATTAGCCTGGTGGCAAAAGGCTGTCTTTAAGAAAAATCTCGACTTTGTATTATTCCTGGAGATGGGTTTTTTTTTAAAAAGTGCATCTTGCAGCTAATACACAGCATAGGAACAATGCTATTTGTTTCACATCCGATCCTCTGTTAAATGCTTTGTGGCAGAGTCTGGGACAGATAGAACCTAGACCTTTTTAAAATGATAATAATAAAACTCACCCTTTAAATTATTTAAAAATGATTGAGTGATGAGCTCTACTACGATATTTCTTTTCTTGGCAGTATGTTTCTTGGACAAGAAGGAACAGAAGGTCCAAAAAAAATAAAGGAGTATCCAATGTGGAAAAAATGTGTACCAGAAAATACTGTGGTTTCCCACCACGATTAGCAGTCATCTTGTCCAGCATGTATTCCTCTACCAGATTAACTCTCGAGAAATGCAGTCCTTGATAGATAAATTGCTCATTCCAATTTATTTAAAGCATTTTTTTACTCCATTCTTTCTCCATCAGCCTCCTTTCCCCCCAAACCCTCTCCTTCCACAGTGACTTATAAAACCAATAATTAGATAATCCCTATCCTCAGGCATATAATCAAATCAAGCAAATTGTCTTTTCCTCTACACTTGATTGTATCTATGCCATACAAGTCATTACTTGGTGTTGCAGCCATTGAGTAATGAATAACCAGGCATGACCACCTAACTCATTTAGCAAAACAACTTCTGGGTCTAAAAAAAAAAGTTTCCAAAACAGCGGCTCCTTTTTTTTTTTTTTTTTTTTTTTTTTTTACACAAACTAAGCCTTGAATAGCATCTTCCTCTTGTCACATCTCTGGTTTTTGCTACTGCTGCTGAACAAAGCTTTATATGCAAAGTACAAAGGAAAAACAACTCCAGCAGGGAACCGGGAGTCTGTTAACTATGAGAATAAAAGCAGTTGTCATAAACACTCTGCATCTTAATGCTGAGTTTTGGCTTTTACGTAAGATTAATTAAAGAGCAGATGTTCTGCCATCGCCTGCATTAGGTATGGTTATCTTTACAACCCCAACTCTTCCATGTGTTGTATGATAATTTGCATTATTATGCATTTTGAGCCCGGGGCATGAATGGAGAACAGGTAAACATAAGATCTGCAGAAAACTGTAATTCTAAATGCATTTTCCCTCTTAGGCCACTAACTAGTTACATTCTCTGTTGTGGTGTGTTTTTTTCCCTTGGTCTCATTGAAGCCTCTTCCTTTTTAATTTGGCTTTGACACATTACATGACAGAAAGACAGGTACATTCCAGAGCAAGCATACTTTATGCATACAAGAAAACCCACACAACAAGATTTAACATAGCACACTCTCTACAGGCCACTAATAGGGTATAGCAAATCTAGAACTAAACTTCTGTTTGCTGGAGTTTGTAAACTTCGGTTGCTGGAATTGGGTACACCTAGTTTAATGAAAAGAAGGACTAATGATGACATGATAGCAGTGTTATAATATCAAAGCAGCTGCCACAAAGAAGAGGAGTCAGCCTATTCTCCAGAGGATCTGAAGGCAGGACAAGAAGCAATGGATGAAAACTAATCAAGGATAGAAGTAACCTAGAACTAAGGAGAACTTTCCTGACAGAGTCAAAACAATCAGTGGAACGCCTTGCCTCTAGAGATTGTGAGTGCTCCAACACTGGAAGTTTTAAAGAAGAGATTGGACTACAATTTGTCTGAAATGGTATAGGGTTTCCTTGTAGAGCAGGGGTTGGATCAAAAAACCTCCACTGTCCCTTCCAACTCTGTTACTCTGCTCTCTTGTTAATCCTAACAATTAAAACTTTCTAATTTCCCCCCCCCCTAATGTTGAAGGGTTTAATAAGGGCACCAAGCAGGGACCAAGATGGTAATTCTGCTCCAGACTTGATTGCAGAAAATACGACTTCAGCAACAGAGCAGTTAACACCTGGAATGCTCTATCTGACTCCGTTGTTACATCCTTAAACCCCAGAGCTTCAACCTTAAACTGTCTACCATGGACCTCACACAGGGGTGGGTTGCTGCCGGCGTTACTGCCAGTTTGTTGCATGCAAAAACCCACCACTGACCTCACCCCATTCCTAAGAGGTCCATAAAGGGGGCGTGCCTACCCTTTAAGTGCACCAGCATGCTGACCATCCCTGTCCTCTTCTCCCCATTTATTGGTACTCATTTCCTTTGTTCATGTCCATCTTTATACTTTTACCTGTTATCTTGTACAAACTCAAACTCAACCCGTCCAAGACCGAGTGGCTGTGGTTTCCGGCACCCCGGTTTAGCCAGATAAATCCAACACTGGCCATTGGGGGCGAACATCTTGCCCCCGTGGAGAGGGCGCGCAACTTGGGCGTCCTTCTGGATTCCCGGCTGTCCATGGAGGACCATGTGGCAGCCGTGGCCAGGGGGGCGTTCTATCAGGTTCGCCTGATACGCCAGTTGCGCCCCTTACTAGACCGGGGGGCCCTTCGCACAGTCACTCAAGCGCTCGTGACGTCTCGGCTGGATTACTGTAACGCTCTCTACATGGGGCTCCCCTTGAGGTGCACTCGAAAGCTGCAGTTAGTGCAGAATGCGGCCGCGCGGGTGGTTATGGGTGCCTCTAGGCAAGCCCACGTAACACCTCTCCTGCGCGAGCTGCACTGGCTGCCTGTGGCCTTTCGAGTGCGCTTCAAGGTGTTGATCACCATCTTTAAATCGCTCCATGGCTCGGGGCCTAGCTATATACGAGACCGCCTCCTGCCCCATACATCCCTTCGTCCGGTCCGCTCCCACAGAGCGGGCCTACTCCGGGTGCCGTCGGCCGGGCAATGCCGGCTGGCGACACCCAGGGGAAGAGCCTTCTCTGTGGCGGGCCCGGCCCTCTGGAACGACCTACCCCCCGACCTTCGCACTACCTTGGACCTCCGCCTCTTCCGCCAACGTCTTAAGACGTACTTATTCCAACAAGCCGGCCTAGGATAGCCCCCCGCGTCTGACTTTTAAATATAAATTATAATTTGGTTATGGTCTTAATAACGGGTTTTAGCACGGGTGAATTAATTTAATATATTTTTAATTGATGTATATTGTATTTATGGTTTTATATAATGCCTGTGCGCCGCCCTGGGTCCTAACAAGGAGAAGGGCGGGGTATAAATTTAATAAAATAAAATAAAATAAAATAAATAAATGTTTGACAAACCAAATAAATAAATAAATAAATAAAATAAATCCAAAACAAATCTGCCTCTCAGTGTGGCTATTGGATATTGGGGGTGTGTTTTTTTCTAGAAACTGTTCAAGCGATGGTCGAAGCTGGGTGTGAATTATTTTGTCACTGTAAATTATTTGATCTTATTTCTTCTGCATCTCAATCCAAAGCAAAAGCGAGGTGGGTTGTTGATTTCATTTCGAAAGGTAGGACAGGCATATACAGGGGCATTTGCATATGCCACACACACACACACACACGTTTCATTGATTGCTTTGATTTAATGAACAGTCATGCCACCATATGTTCCTCCAAAAGGTGCCAATAGACGGTGCTTTGCCATATAATTACAGCAACCTGGGGAACAATTGCACTGGACATGAATTAGTTGCCAGTTTTATTGGAGTGGTCATGTCAATAAATAGCTGATAATAAATATTTCATGACTGGAGCTGACAAAGCCTCTCGTTTGTTGAGTGGCTCCATTTCCTAATGCCAATATGACATGAAATCGCTTCAGGAGGTCATAAATATTGATGAATGAGCACACCTATTGCCTCATTATGAAGTGATTAGAGAAGGTGTTACCACAAACAAGGTGAGGTGCCTCTTTCACTTGTGATCCCATTCCCTGTGGCCAGACGTCTGTTTAATAATGCATCCTTCCCCTTCCCTAATTCTCTTCACATCACAAATGAACCTTAAACATTTGTGCGTGGCATCACTCTTCTTTTTCCGACTGATGAAAAGGGCCATCCGCGCAGCATGTCTCCTCAGCAGTTTACAACAATATCAGCTTACGTGAGTGCTACAGCTGGCCGTTGATTTGTGGGTGGGTTGGCCTGGGAGTTTTCACCCATCATGTACAGATAGTCCTTGACTTACGATCATAGTCGAGCCCAAAATTTCCATTGGAAAGGGAACATTTGTGAAGTGAGTCACATTGGCGCAGTGGTTAGAATGCAGGACTGCAGGCTACTTCTGCTGACTGCCGGCTGACTGCAGTTTGGCAGTTGCAATCTCACCAGGCTCAAGGTTGACTCTGCCTTCCATCCTTCCTGGATCAGGATGCCCTGTGCACAGTCACTCATGCCCTCGTCCTTTCTCGTCTGGACTACTGTAACGCTCTCTACATGGGGCTGCCCTTGAAGAGCACCCGGAGGTTTCAGCTGGTCCAGAATGCGGCTGCGTGGGTTATCATGGGGGTACCTAGGTGCTTCCATGTTACACCCCTTTTAGGTGACCTGCACTGGTTGCCAGTTGTTTTCCGGGTGCGATTCAAGGTGCAAATTATGACTTTAAAGCGCTCCATGTCTTAGGCTTACTTGCGAGACCACCTACTGCCACCGGTAGCCTCCCACGGTCCAGCCTACTGCGAGACCACCTACTGCGAGACCACCTACTGCCACCGGTAGCCTCCCACGGTCCAGTATGATCCCACAGAGTTGGCCTCCTTATGGTGCCATCAGCCAGACAGTGTCGGCTGACAACCCCCAGGGGGAGAGCCTTCTCTGTGAGACCGCCTTCCTTTTGGAATGAGCTACCCCCGGAGCTTCGCATAATTCCTGACCTTCAGTCCCTCCAGCACGCCCTAAAAAGCTGGCTTTTTCAGCAAGCCGGCCTGGCCTGAACAAAATAACTTATAATAACTTATTAATTTTAATTGCTAATTTAATTTATTTTAAATCTAATGTGTAAATTGTTAATGTATTGCTTATTGGATTCTTTATTTAATCTTTTTTTAAACTTTTGTATTATGTGTTTTTATGTTGTACGCCGCCCTGAGTCCTTTGGGAGAAGGGCAGCATATAAATCCAATAAATCCTAATCCTTCCGAGGTGGGTAAAATGAGGAGCCAGATTGTTGGGGGCAATAGGCTGACTCTGTAAACCGCTTAGAGAGGGCTGTAAAGCACTGTAAAGCGGTATATATGTCTAAGTGCTATTGCTAAGTGAATTTTGTTCCATTTTATAACCTTTCTTGCCACAGTTACAGTGGCGTAGTGTGGGTTGTCAGCACCCGGGGCAAGGCAAGTAATTTGCGCCCCCTAACCCGTGGATTTTAGCACTCGGGGGAGGCAGCTCTTCTTGTGGTGTCGAGCCCACGCACCTCCCGCGAGGATCCGGCGGGCAGCCGCTGCCCAAAGGGCTCGGCCATCCGGGTCCGACACTCGTTGCCTCGCCTTGGGGAGAAGCGGGCGCTCTTTGCGTGGTGCGGGCCTGGGACACCCGACGCTCCTTTCTATGGAGGGCGACGGCCCAAAAGCCGGGGCAAGAGGGTCTTCCCGGGCCACCGCGGGGCCCAGGTCGCCGCTCCTCTGGCTGGCTCGGAATGGAGGAGTCTTCCAGGGTCTCCGCACGGCCATTGCTTCGAAAGACCTGCGCCTTTAAGTCTCGCCTGGCCGCCTCGGGTGGCGCTGGCGGGTGCGATGAGCCGGCGCTGGCCTCAGCCGGGGGATGGCCCGGGAGGGTTTGGCCCCTACTGGCCGCTGTTCGCTCCCCGACTCTCGCCGGCCCAGGAGCGCCCAGGCGCCGCCGCCGCCAACTCCAGAGACCCGCGGAGGAGAGCTTCCGAGTCGGGTCTCTGGAGCGCGCCCCCCCAGATGTTGCGCCCGGTGTGACCGGCCCCCCCTGCACCCCTCACGCTACGCCTCTGCACAGTTATGAAGTGAATTACTGCCGTGGTTAAATTAGTGACATGGCTGTTTGGGGAATCTGGATTCCTTATTGAGTTTGCTTTTACAGAAGGTCACCAAAGGGAATCACATGACTCTGGAACACGGCAACTGTCATAAATATGAACCCATTGCCAAGTGTCTGAATTTCAATCACGTGACCAGGGAGATGCTGCAATGGGCCAAAGAGTGAAAAATGGTCATAAGTCACTTTTTTTAATGCCTTTGTAACTTTGAAGTTTAAATGAACTGTTGCAAGTCGAGGACTACGTGTATCTCGCTAGGACTTCTTTACAGAATCTGGTTCTTTGTTTGACAAAGAAGCAGTCGTCGTTCTCCAGAGCAAAGGTGAATATTACCAGCGAAACCATTCAGCAGAACTCCACGCAATAATACCAGCTGATGCTTCAATTCAATAGATGCAACCTGAATTAATGAATAAATGCATATGATTGGATCCTGTGTGGAGAGGATTGATTGAATGTTTGGATTTTCTCATACACTTGATATAATATTGTGATTTGCCACATGGGTCAGCAATCTCTTTAATCAGATAGGGAGAAAAAGTCATTTGAAATCTCAAATGAAGCTGCTGAAATCTCACAAGATCTCATTTGGGACTAGAAACGTCTTGAAAGCTGTTGAGAAACTCACATTCACAATTGCTGACCAGAATTTATATAAATAATATAAATAAATAATGTCAGTGCAAAAGATTGATTTACGCAGGATGGTTGCACTCACGCATAACATAAAGAACAGCCTTATCCTGAATAACTGTAAAAAGGCTATGCTAGTTTGTCCTGCCCATCTGTTTTCATTTGGTCCACTTTTTGCATACACAATGTCTGTCTGCCTGCCCCATCTCCCCGCTCAGCCATCCATTCATCCCCCTCCCTCCCTATCTATGTATCATCTATCTATCTATCTATCTATCTATCTATCTATCTATCTATCTATCTATCTATCTATCTATCTATCTATCTATCTATCACCTACCTACCGTATTTATTCGAGTATAACGCGCACACGTGTATAACACGCACCCCCTAATTTTCGATTTAAAATCGGTATAAAATTTTGTTTCACTTTTTCTCGGCTCAGACCAAGCATTGTAAGTGACAAACGTTGTTGAACACGTGCGGCCATGATAAAAATCGTTAATAACGCGCACCCTCGTTTATAACGCGCACCCTCGTTTATAACGCGCACCCAAACTTTGAGTTCTTTTTTTGGTAGAAAATTTTGCGCGTTATACTCGAATAAATACGGTACCTACCTACCTACCTACCTACCTACCTACCTACCTACCTACCTACCTACCTATAGTATTTGTCTTTTTTTCTTTCTTCATTTCTTTCTTTCTTCTTTTTTTTTCTTTGTATTTATCTATCCATTCCAAGCATTATCTAAGTGTCTTGATTTCTTACTCTCAAATGCAGCAAGCTAAATTTGTTGTCCTGCAAATCATTGCTTGTTTGGATTTAACAAACCAACATGCTAGGTCTGTAGATAAACATCAACTAGCATTTCCTTTTTTATTCTCACTTTATGATGCAAAATTGGTAAGTAATTAAGAGGCCAGCATACCAGTTCATAGCAAATCAAAATAATCAAGCCAGCTGGTTTATAGTTCTAGAGGTATGCTCTAGAAGCATCCATTTCTCCAAATTACTTTCTTTGATAAAATGTCTTCAGCTAATATTTAATTATTTAATATTTAGCTAATTTAGGTCTTTCAGGTTGGAAGTGGTTTAGAAATTTCATTTTCATTGACCTACTTCTTTTTCCTAGCGTTATTCCCGCACTATCACAGAGTCCATTTGACCCAGTGCAGGTCATCTTCATTGATGAAAATTACCCTATGTAGATCATCTTCATTGACCTGCATAGGAGAAAAAAACATTAATAGCCATCAAATAGTGGGTGAGGGTGGACTCATAGAACATAGAATAATAGAGATGGAAGGGAACTTGGAGGTCTTTTAGTCCAACCCCCTCAAGCAAAGGACCCTCTACCATTTCAGACAAATGGTTGTCCAACCTCCAGTGATGGAGCACCCACAACTTCTGAAGGCAAGCCATTCCATTAGTTGATTGTTCTCACCCTTAGTAAATTTCTCCTTGGTTCTAGGTTGCATCTCTCATTTTAGAACTCATACTCCTAACCATGGATTTCTCATTCCAAGAATCTATAGTACATGGAAGTTCCGCTACCCCTCTCTGATTATCCAGTTTCTGAGCTCTGGGCTTTCTTTAGCCTCATGCATGTCAAGTGGACTCTGAATTATTTTATTTGTATGAAGAGGAGAGAAATAAATGGCTACATCAGAGAAAGAAAGGGGGGAAATGTTGAAGAGAGGGAAATTCCCAGTTCACCCTTACCAAGGTCTTCATTACTCAAAGGATCTTGGGAAATTGAAGGCTTTTCCCCCCCTCATCAAATCAATATATTATTGATTTTCCCTTCAACAATTTGTTCAAAGCCAGCTAGATATTTCCCACCTCAAGACTTCTCCATCACTTTAACAGCTGTGTTGCTGAGTAATATCATTCCTCTACAACAGGGGTCCCCAACCTTTTTTGCACCAGGGACCGGTTTCATTTTAAAGAAAATTCTGCAGGCCGGCTGGCCTAGAGGAGGAGGGAGGGCAGGGGGAACAGGCAGCGCATGCGCATGCGGGGGGGGGGGAGTCCGCTCACTTGGCCGTCTAGGGCAGTGGTAAGCAAACTTATTAGTCAATAGAGCCAAATATCAACAGTACCACAACTGAAATTTCTTTTGAGAGCCAAAAGGTGTGGCCTGTTTTGTGGGAGTGGCTCAGTTGTCATGTGACACCAGTGGGCGTGGCCAACTTGGAAAATGTGGTGAAAATCACTTAACAGTCTTGCTTAGCAACCAAAATTTTGGGCTCAATTGTGGTCATAAGTTCGTTCTTTCTTTCTTTCTTTCTTTCTCTTTCTTTCTTTCTTTCTTTCTTCCTTCCTTCCTTCCTTCCTTCCATTTCTGACTGGTCTTTGGTCTTCTGAAGATGGTAAAAATGGATTTATGGGCACTCGTTATATATAAAGGCAGCCCATGACTCTTTGGGATGCTGGTTTGAATCCAGGAAATGACTCAGAGGATGTGATTCCTTTGAAATGACCACTGGGAGAAAAATAGATCTTTAACCTGGTTAACCAAACAGGTAGCTTGAGGTGGAATTTCAATTTCAATTTCAATTTATTAAATTTATAAAGGAAATAGGAAAATAGATTTCTTCCTTTCCTTTCCTTTCCTTCCTTCCATTGCCTCCCTTCTTTCCTTCCCTCCCTCCTACCCTCCATCCCTCTTTCTTTTTCTTTTTCTTTCCTTCCTTTCCTTCCTTCCTTCTTTCACCTCTCCCTTCCTCCTCCCTCCCCCTTCTTTCCTTCACTCCCTCCCACCCTCCATTTATCTTTCTTTTTCTATTTTTCTTTCTTTCTCTTTCTCTGTTTTTTTGTCTCTCTCTGTCTGTCTCTCCTCCCTCCACCCATCTCTGTCACTGTGTGTGTGTATGTGTGTCCGTTTCCCTCTCTCTCTATTTCTGTCTCTCTAAGTCTGCGTCTCTGTGTGTCTGCCATTCTCTCCCTCCCTCCCCCCGGGGAAGCAGCAGAGGGGTCGGCATGTCGGTTGCAGAGGTTATCCCGCAGCGGGCGGGCGAAGGACCCGAGCTGCGGCTATTCTTAAGTGCCGCCAAAGCCATCCGGGCGCTGCATGCTCAGCTCCCTTCCAGCTCCGTGTGCGCCGCTGAAGCCGTCCGGGCACTTAAGATAGCCGCAGCTTGGGTCCTTCGGTCGCCCGCTTCGGGATAACCTTCCCAGCCGACATGCCAGCCTCTCCAGAAAGCCCCGGAAAGTGCAGTGCGCCGCGGTGGCCATCGGAACGAGCTGGTGGAGGCGCGCTCGGCCATCCTCTGCCAGGGGGCTGCTCCCTCCTCCTTGCCGGCCCTGCGGCCCGGTTCCTATGAAGCTGCGGACCGGCACCGGTCCGCGGACCGGGGGTTGGGGACCCCTGCTCTAGAACAGTGGTTGGCAAACCGCGGCTCGCGAGCCACACGTGGCTCTTTGGCCCCTTGAGTGTGACTTTTTCGCTGCTCCACCTCACGTTCCTTATCTTCCAGCTGCAGCCTCACTCCATGGAAAACATAGGCACGCTCCGTACAAGTACAGCCCGGAGCAGGAGCAAAGCCCCTCTTCCAACAGGCTCTTCCTCGCTCAGAGGGCTTTGGAAGGAAACTTCTGCAGGCTGTAGGTGTGCATCCGCACCTATGTTTTCCGGGAAGAAGAGGAACGTGAGGGGGATTCTTCCCCCCCCCCCGCGGATGGACTCCGGACCTGCAGAGCCTCGTCCTTCTTTTTAGCCAGGCAACCTTTAACCAAGCGATGTTCGGCTGCTGCACAAGCCCTCGGGCACTCTCTGCCTTCTTCTCTCTGATAGCTGCCTGTTTAAAAAGAAGGACGAGACTCCGCTGGTCTGGAGCCCCTCCACGGGCAGGGGGGGAGGGATCCCCCTCGCATTCCTTGTCTTCCCAGATCGGCTGGTAAGGGGACAGAAAAGGTTGTTCTCCTGTCCCAGGTTTCCGTTTCCTGGCTTCCAGCTTCTTTTGTTGAGCCAGCAATTAAGGTTCTTTTTTATGTAAAATGTCTTAGGAAAGATCGCCTGGTTAAAAAAATAGGAGGAGGCTCCGTTGGTCTGGAGCCCATCCGCTGGTTGGGAGGGACACACACACACAAACATACACACACACACACACACACAGTGATTAAGTGAGTGAGTGAGTGAGTGAGTGCAAAGACAGACAGACACACAGACAAAGAGGAAGGGAGGGGAGAGACAAAGATAGAGAGGGAGTGAGGGGAGAGAGACACAGAGAGAGACAGAGAGGGAGGAGAGAGAGACAGAGAGATACAGAGAGACAGACACAGAGAGAGAATGACAGAAAGAGACAGGGAGGGGGTGAGAGAGAGATAAAGAGCCACAGAGAGAGAGAGAGACAGGCAGACAGACAGATGCAGAGAGAGAGAGAGACAGAAACAGAAAGAGAGAGAAAGAGAAAGAAGGGAAGAAAGAAAAAGAAAGTGGGAGACAGATGAAAGAAAGAGAACTTATGACCACAATTGAGCCCAAAATTTTGGTTGCTAAGCAAGACCGTTGTTAAGTGAGTTTCACCACATTTTCCAAGTTGGCCACACTCACCTGGTCACATGACCGCTGAGCCACTCCCACAAAATAGGCCACACCTTCTGGCTCTCAAAATAAATTTCAATCATTGTATTGTTGATATTTGGCTCTGTTGACTAATGAGTTTGCCGACCACTGCTCTAGAACATTTAGTATCGTATAGCCTTTATTGTCATTGTTCAATTTGGTTTTAGCGTCACTGGTGCAATCCATGACAAAAAATACAAACAACATGAATAGTATAAAGAACAATCCCTTTGCAAGTAATTAGGAAAAAGAAAGAAAAAGAAAAACTAGAGTGATTGTAACATTTGTTGCATTATGTCCTTTTTTTCCTCATCAGCTAGCTTTTCAACATATGGAGAAAACTTTTTAAAGTCGCACATAATAAAGTAGAAATATCATTTCAAAACAAAGCTTAAAAGAAGGTTAATTTCATTCCAAATTACTTAATTTGGATTCATTTGAATGCAAATGTATTAAACAGGAAACAAAGATGAGAACATTTTTCTGTATTTAGCCTTGTGTTCGCATTGTTATATGTGAAATTATCTATTAACTTTCTTTAATTACAGTAGCACATCTATGAATTTTTGACATTCTTGAAGGAAATATTTTATCTGCCACTATTTTTTTTTTAGTTATTTGTGGTTACATTGCTAGCCTATCTTTCTTCTGAAGTGACGTTTTTATCTCCGCAGCAATCTGTAGGTGATGCTATGCCAAAAGCAGCCAAAATTTTCATTTGATACGACAATGCCTAAATTTATGACTTCTGATCTCTTCTGAGAGTCAATATTCTTATCCTTTGATGGCTTCATTGCTTAACTTGTAAGTCAAAACCTTGGGGGGGGGGGGTTCTGTTTCATTCAAGCAAGCTACACTAGTTTTTTTTTTTTTTTAAATACAAGAAACCAAGGTTTTGGAGGGATTTTTTAAGCCACCATGGTTACAGTTAGGAAGTTGTGAGGTAACACCTTTGATATTATGGTAGAGTTTTGTCTCATTTTTAGCAATAATTTTCTTCAAGGCAGCAGGCTAGAAACTGGGGAAAGTGAGTTCTAGTCCTGCCTTAGCATAAAAGCTAGTGGGTGACTAGCCAGGCACTCTATCTAGCTCAGCCTACCTTACAGGGTTGTTGTGGGAAAAACATGAGGAGGAAGGAGCATTAGATGTTTGCGACCTCAAATTTTTTAAATAAAAATAATAAAAGCAGGATATCAAATAAATAAATGTATAATCCACAAGGGATATACGAAGGATGTTGGGAAGAAGCAGAATGTCGATAAAGTTACATTTTGAGGGAAACCCAGTTTGAAATGAAAAGTATTTTTTGTTTTGTTTACAATATTTTGTCTGTTTCATTTCTATGTAAGCATCCCTGCGGCCGATTCGCTCCCACAGAGAGGGACTATGCCAGCGGGCGACGCCCAGGGGAAGGGCCTTCTCTGTGGTGGGCCCGACCCTCTGGAACGACCTTCCCCCCGAAATCAGAACAACCACGGACCTTCGCTCCTTCCGACAGAAACTAAAAACACACTTCTTCTGCTTGGCCGGCCTAGGGTAATTTAAATTGTTTTAAATTGTTTTAAGGGTTTTTAGGGATAGTTTTAGTTTTATAGGGGTTTTTAGCGCAGGGCCAGTTTAATTTGTTCTTAACTTTGTATTCCGTTTATGCTTTTAATTGTATTTTTAATTCCCTGTGCCCCGCCTCGAGTCCCTTCGGGGAGAGAGAGCGGGTTATAAATTAAAATTATTATTATTATTATCATTATCATTATCATTATCATTATTATTATTATTATTATTATTATTATTATTATTATTATTATTATTAAAATAGATCTTTAAGGTAGTTACATGCTAGAACTTTGCAATAAGTAATTGTGATGCCTTATTAACAGATAAGCAATGAATTCAGCTGAGTATGTTCCTTACGGTTGTACAATAGGTTTATTTCAACAAAAACTTTTCTTTAATATTTATTGGACACCTCAACTATTTTTTTTTTTTAAACCTCAAATGCTCCATGGGGTGGGAATCACAATCTTTGTCCAGAGTTTTAAATTCCTTGATTCTTTTAATCCTTTTAATCCTTGATTCTTTTAAAGCTTTTATTCAGTTTTTCTATCTATGGGAACTGGTCATAAATCACCTCATTTCAGTGCCATTGTAACTTTGAGGCAGCCTTCTTCTAACTGGATGCCCTTCCCATGAACTGAATTACATCTCTCATAATCTTTAGCTATCTTGGCCACAACTGAAGGCATCTGGTTGAAAAAGGTTGATATGGGCCTTTGTTACTTTGGGGTCAAGTCCTCTTATCTTTTACCACTCTCCTTCCCAGGTTTCAATAGTGAATTAGTTCCTGATGTCACACATCTAGCTCTGAAGTGAGTCATATCTAACACTAATATTTTCCTTCTGAGACTGTTCCTTTCTTTTCACTTCTTCAGACTGTTTCTGTTCCTTTTCTTTTTAAAACAAAAGTTGATGTGTCTTTTGGGTGTACGGTTGGCAGAAGTAGTGCATGGCTCTATTGTTCCTCCTACAATGAGCTTCAAAATGAATAGTTCAGCTAACTGTCACTGTTCGGGGAAGGCCACACACAATGGAAGGAAAGGAAAGGAGGAAGAGAGGGAGGGAGAGAGAGAGGAAGGAAGGAAGGAAGGAGAGAAAGGGGAAAGAGAGAAGAGAGAGAGTGAAAGAGAGAGAAAAAGAGGAAAAAAAGAAAGAAAGAAAGAAAGAAAGAAAGAAAGAAAGAAAGAAAGAAAGAAAGAAAGAAAGAAAGAAAGAAAGAAAGGGGAGGGGGGAGGGCGGGAGCGAGGAAGGAAGGAAGGAAGGAAGGAAGGAAGGAAGGAAGGAAGGAAGGAAGGAAGGAAGGAAGGAAGGGTCTATTTCGAGCATAACCATTTCTTGAACCCTCAGTTAGCACGTTTTTATGCCAGCATGGATGGTGGGAAGAAAATCTGGGAAAGGGAATGCACAAATAGGAAAGATTGGCAATACCAGTAATCCTTAATTTATGACCACAATTATGCCCAACATTTCTGTTGCTAAGCAAGGAGTGAGATGTGCCCCCTTTTTTGCCACAGTGGTTAAGTGAATCACTGAAGTTGTTAAATAAGTCACGTAGTCACTAAGTGAAACTGATTTCTCCCATTGACTTTGCTTGTCAGAAGCTGGCTGGGGTGATCTCAAGTGGTGATCACATGACCTTGGGACACTGCAACTGTCATAAATACATGCCAGTTTGCAAGCATCTGCATTTGGTTCACATGACTATGAAGATCTTGCAATGATCATGTGAGAATTGGTCATAAATCCCCTTATTTCAGTGCCATTGTAACTTTGAACAGTCACAAAATTAATGGTCTTAAGTTGAGGACTACCTGAACCTTTTCATCTTTGCAAAACATCCTTATTTTCATCTCATCTACAGCCCAATTTGTATATTGCTTTTGTGCTTTAAAATTCTCACCTCTCCTCTGAGAATTTTATCAACTCTGTCCAACCACAACTTTCACCATCTGTTCATTTCTCTTTACCCCTTCACTTTTCTTTCATATATTTGTTTCATAATACAAACCAGAAACATTTTATCTATAGGAAAGAACCGTCTCAATGTACTTTCATGCTGGTAACACAGTTTTGTGTTATGTTCGCAATCATGTATCACTCATTCAATCTTGAACCGACCTCTTCTTGTTTTATCATGCATAAAATATTTGTAAGTGATCTGTTCTGTACTGCTTTCAACTTACTTTTCTACCCAGTAGGAGATATTCTCGCCTGATTGTTCGTCTGGTATCGATCCCTGCTTATCTGAATATTGGCTGGAGGGGCTGTATTCTAATCTTTTTTGTTTCTTTCTTAAGTTTTTTATTGTTTCTTTTGAATTATGCGATGTGTCGTTTATCTCCGGTCTATTGATGGTTGATTTGTCTGAATGCCAAGCTTCAACGAATGGCCTAGCATTTTTTAATTGGGTTTGGTTTAAGATGGTAATAGTTTCCCAGTTGAAAGTATTGGTTCACTCTTTGTGAACTGGTTGACACGTTCCATGGTTATGAGTTTAAAGAGTTTTTGTTATGACTTTTCTAAGGACAAGACTAGCCCTCTCAAATCATATCAGTAATGTAGGATCAATCTAAATTGGTCACTGGGACCAGAGGTTTAATCTTCCGAGTTTCAGACTCACGGCGGAGTCCATCTTCAGGGAATTTCTTTCTCACCAGGTATCTGTTCCTTGGGGATGGGCTTCAGCAAGAATCCAAAAGCTCGGAAGACTAAATCTCTGGTCCTGTTGACCGACCCATATAGGATCCTGCAACATTATCCTAGGACACGTATATTTGCCATCATTCACACCAGTAATGCCACAAAATCCAGTTCATCGTCACATCCTTGAGGTCGATCAGCCATTAAAACCATATGCAGTCACATGTAGTGTTTAAAACGCCATGCCAGTTTTTCTATTCCAGAAAAAAAATTGCCATAATTTTTTTCCCTGAGATACATGCTCTCCCCTCCCTCTACCTCAGCATCTCTGTTATCAGCATCTCAGCACACCTACTGCGTAAGTGATGATAGGCTATATAATACCAGATGCCTTAGAGTATTATGAATATGGGGACAAAAGGCTCATGTGCTGAGCATACCAATTTCAAATTGCTAGCTACCTCCCTAGTCAACACTGGTTGTTCAGAGTCCAGATCTGTGTTCTTACATAAAACCATCAGCAAGAATGACTCCCAACCTAGATAGAATGATTTTTTTAAAATTGCTATTGAGAAGAATTGAGTGTATATGTGTGTGCATGTATAGGTTTCAAATTGGATCAAGATGTGGGTGTCCTCCAATTTAAAACTTCAGTTGTAGTTCTCATTTTCACTAGCATTCGCTCACTTGGTCATTCTAGTTGCTGATTAGGAGAAGGAATTGCAAGCAATTTTAACCAGATCAAAGGGCAAGGGGTTGGACTTTGGTGATAAAAACCTATAGTAAAACCCAGGTGTGCAAGGATGGGATTGTAGCTAAATTTGTAATCAGGAGGCCTTATTGTTTGTTCCTATGCCATGAGTTCAATGCAACTTCTTCCCAAAGCTCCCAATAATTGTAGACAAAGAAATTCATGGAGTTAAAAGTGTAAACCAACCTCCTCCATCTTGGTAGCCTTCACACATGGCCAAGTTGTCCAATCCTTATTAGAGAGAGTCAACCTCATTAGATGGAGTCAATTTATTCTTCAAAGCGCCTGAAGGCCAGACACGAAGCAATGGATGGAAATTAATCAAAGAGAGAAGCAACCTACAACTAAGGAGAAATTTCCTGACAGTTAGAATAATTACTCAGTTGTTAGAATGACTTGCCTCCAGAAGTTGTGGATGCTCCAACACGGGAAATTTTTAAGAAGAGACTGGAAAACCGTCTGTCTGAAATGGTATAGGGTTTCATTCTTGACCAGGGAATTGGAATAGAAGACCTCCAAAGTCCCTTCCAACTCTGTTAGTCTATTATTCTGTGCTGTTATTCTGTTAGAAGCACCCAGTTGAGAGAAATTGGATGAAAGCTTTTTTAGTGAATCAGCTGGTATGAATGATAATCTTTTTCTCCTCCCACATCATGGATACAAACTAGATCACGTAACTTTGTTACTTGTATCCTTATGATTTATATTGATATTAATTGCTTCATGATTGCTTGTTTGTATTCTATGACTATCATTAAGTGTTGTAGCTTATGATTCTTGACCAATGTATCTTGTCTTCTTATGTACACTGAGAGCATTTGCACCAAAGACAAATTCCTGGTGTGTCCAATCACACTTGGCCAATAAAGAATCCCATTCTATTCTACCAGATATATCCAACCCAGAGGTGGTATTCTCCCGGTTTGCCCCTCTTTGGGCAAACCAGTAGCGACAGCGGCGGGAGGCTCCGCCCATCCACCAGATTTCATCATGGATGCTCTGCGCATTCACAGAGGGCCACTCATGAGCTTTCAGTTCCGAACTGATAGCAAAGGTAAGAGGAAACCATTATTGGTCCAACCCACAGCCCACAGATCACATGCAGCTCTGGACAGCTAGTAATGAAACATCACAAGATTTATTTTTTAAAAGGAAGTTTGTTATCTATATAAAAAAAAACTATAATGATCCAATGTTTTGATGTTTAATTATCATTATTTTGTAATTTTAAAATTTGTAACTCTGATCTGATTTTTAATTTTAATATTAATTTTCATGTTGTTTTATTTATAAGTTTCATTGCACACAGCCCAAAGCTCCTCTTTGAGGGATATGGGTGGTTTAGAAATATGAAATATAAATACATAATCAAATATAAATACACATTAACTATATTACATATTTTTATATGCAGCCCAAGACAGTTCCTTTTCACTCTGTGCAGCCCAGGGAAGCCAAAAGGTTGGACAGCTATGATCTAGATAGTCAATTCTCTATAGTTAGTTTTATATGGTTTCTTTTTTATGTGAGGGTAGTTCCCAGACACAAAATTCCCATATATATTTTTATTTTGACCTTTCTCTCATTGACCAACTGTCCAAAATGTTCCAGGACTGGGTAGCTAAATGACAGCAATAGCCATTGGAGATGAATTGTGGAATTTAGATCCATACTTTATGATAAAATTTAGAAATATCTAGTTCAGCCCTATGCATCATTATTTGTACACTGATACAAACTCTTTGTACTTGGACAAAATTCCATTACCTTAAAAAAAAACCTAGTGCAGCCCCATTCACATGAAATAAGTGTCTTCTGCTCAATTGCATATGGTTTGTTATATATTAATAGTGTTAAATATTATGTGCCTCACACGGTAATGTATTTCAAAAGATAACATTTTGTTCAGAACATATATAAAGTACTCCCATTTGAAAAACAGGATCTAATTCACTTTTGTAAGTTGCTCGTTCATTTTACTCAATGATCAATGCACAGTCACTCAAGCACTCGTGACTTCTCGTCTGGACTACTGTAACGCTCTCTACATGGGGCTCCCCTTGAGATGCACTCGGAGGTTGCAGTTGGTTCAGAATGCAGCCGCGTGGGTGATCATGGGAACCTCAAGGCATTCCCACATAACACCACTCCTGCGCGAGCTGCACTGGCTACCTGTGACCTACCGGGTGCGTTACAAGGTTCTGATGACCATCTTCAAGGTGCTCCATGGCACGGGGCCTATCTACCTACGAGACCGTCTGCTGCCCCATACATCCCTACAACCGACTCGCTCCCACGGAGAAAGGTCTTCTCCAGGTGCCGTCGACCGGGCAATGCCGGTTGGCGGCTCCCAGGGGGAGGGCCTTCTCTGTGGTGGGCCCAACCCTCTGGAACGACCTACCTCCCGAACTCCGTATCATTTCAGACCTCCGCTTGTTCCACCAGCACTTAAAAACACACTACTTTCATCTGGCCGGCCTGGCTTGAACTATTCCGCAACGTACTGACTTGTAGCAAAGCAAAGTTTTTAATTTATGGGTTTTAAATTTATTTTACGCAGGGTTTTGGTTTAATTTAGTTGTTGTTTGTTAATATTTTGTATATATGTATATTTATTTTAAATTTCTGTTCGCCGCCCCGAGTCCCTTTGTGGCGAGATGGGTGCGGGTTACAAATATGAATAATAAATAAACAAACAAACAAACAAACAAACAAACAAATAAATAAATAAATAAACAAACAATGGCTCAGCCGTTAAAGGTTGGGCTGGAGAGTTGACAGCTGTTTTGAGACCTGAGCACTGCATGATGAAGTGAGCTCCCATTACTTGCCCCAGCTCCTGCAACCCAGCAGTTCGAAAGCATGCAAATGCAAGTAAATAAATAGGTACCATTTTGGTGGGAAGGTAACAATGTTCCATGATGTCGTGCTGGCCAAATGACCATGGAAACATCTTCTGATAGCAGTGGCTCAATGGTCTTGAAATGGAGATGAGCACCTTTCCGTATAATCAGCTACAACTAGCAGAGTAAAATCCACATTTTTATTTTAGCCAAGTTATTTTATTTTATTTTAATATTTTTAATATTTTATTTTGATGGTGCACCATATTAAGTATCATTTCTCTCTGTTCCTACTTCCAGAGCTACATTTAAATCACACATTGAATCTTTAAATAGTCTCCTGGCCATTATAGGTAATCAGTGATTGTAGCAAAACGAGTGAATGGACAACCAAAAAAGGATGTAACAATATTTGGCATCTCCCCTAGCAGCTGATCTATTTCTGTGCAAGTGATGGAGTAGTGGGCTTTCCCCCTTCTTTCTCCTCCTCTCAAGTGGGCAATGAGTGCAAGCGAGGACTATTCCTTCCCTTTTCTAGTAATTGATTATATTTCTATATTGGACAGAAGATGAAGTTCCCTCCTATTATTATATGGTTGTCGTTCAGGTTTGAAGAAGATGCAATGCTGTGTCGATGAAGATTCTCATTCATCCAGGTAGAGTTGTTTGAAGGATGACAAGATATGTCTTCATCGACATATTGCAATGCATTTTGGGCAGAAAACTCCTGTGTTGGATGTAGCAGGAGTTTGGTGCATTCCAATGACTCTGCTTAACTGGCTTGCTCTGATGAAGCTGCTTGGATAAGCAATGAAACACCTCAAACTAACAACAAAACTTAGTCCAGTTGCAATGTCTCAACTTTCAGACACACTGTTATGCAATTCATCTGTGGATGCAGAGTTGGCTCTGAAGTCCCCAATCTGGAAGTGCAGAGTCTAGCACAGTGAGGGCATCTGAAGTCCAATGTTGTAATAACTGTGGGTGTTACTCTAGAATACCACTCACGGCTTATTTATTTATTTATTTATTTATTTATTTTTGGCAGTGCCTATCTTCAAAACCAGGGAAAACTTCATAGCACAGGATTGCCAGCTGGTTCCGTCAGCGGAACCTTCAAATGGCCAAAATAATCTAGTTCTGTCTTAACCTCTTTCTCTTCCATATAATTCACCCTATTTATGTTCTCCAAACAAGCAGGTTGTCTGCTTTGTACCCCAAAGAGACTATTGCAATGGGGGAACCAAACTCCTTCATTCATTCCATCTTCCTCCAGCCTCTCTCATGAGTCCAAATCACATCCAGTACATTTTGCTGAAGGCAAGTTCAGCTGTCTATAGTTTTCTTATTTTATCCTAATCAATATTGTTATTTTCCAACTGAAATCCAAATAAAAGTGTAGATGTTGGTAACATCAATATGGGAGATAGGCAGCTCTTCAAACAAGGTGATAATCATAGCAGCTGGAGAATTTTGTACACGGTTTTCAGATAAAGAAACATTGCTAATTCTGGCTAAGAACCACATTGCAAATACTCTAACGAGGATATTGTTACTGCTGGGAAGAATGGCTAATTATATTATGGAACTATGCTTTGATGTCCAATAGATTCATATTCAAACAGTAAATCTGATGTAGGATCAATTCTGACTAAAAGCCTTTCTAGGACTATAATTTTTGGCATGAATTTGAACCACATCCCAGTTTTATTCTTTTTTTTAATGCTTAGACTTTACATTTCAGCTTCATAACATATTAGACTCTTGGTGTTAAGTGAGTGATTTATACTGTATTAAAAAAACATTTGTAAGAGAAAGAGTGGCAGAATCTGGGAGGGGAGTCAAAAGAGAGATCAGCCTAGAGTCTCTACATAGCCACAAGAGAACAAATTCCAAGCTCCCTTGAATTTCCATTGACCGTTATTTAATTCCTAGCAGATGCTGTTAGTTGAGAAGATTCCTGTGCACAGGCATGAATAACATCCGTCTAATTAGACTTTCACATGTGGATCTGATCTTTCATGCCTTTCACTTTATGTTAGTTTACACATTAATAATGATTTTTTGATTCTTCTCTAAAAAGTGATACAACATAAATTATAGCTTAATGAAAAGAAGGACTAGGGGAGACATGATAGCAGTGTTCCAATATCTCAGGGGTTGCCACAAAGAAGAGGGAGTCAAGCTATTCTCCAAAGCACCTGAGGGCAGAACAAGAAGCAATGTGGGGAAACTAATCAAGGAGAGAAGCAAGTTAGAACTGAGGAGAAATTTCATGACAGTTAGAACAATTAATCAGTGGAACCGCTTGCCTCTAGAAGTTGTGAATGCCCCAACCGTGGAAGTCTTTAAGAGGATGTTGGATAGCCATTTGTCTGAAATGGTATAAGGTTCCTGCCTAAGGGGGGGGGGGGTTGGACTAGAAGACCTCCAAGGTCCCTTCCAATTCTGCTATTGTATTGTATAGCTTTACAGTTGCTTCCATGACATTTCAGACCGCATGTTTATTTCCTTGTAGTTTACTAATTGTATTTTATTCTTTTACTAGCTGATAACCCAGTATTTATTTATAGGGAGAAAATGTCCGGACCAAACTTAATTTCTAATGTTGGATTCTCCCCTTTACCAGAGGGAGCCCCCTTGTGGAGGACTGTGAATCCTTTACCATGGCAACTCCACTGTGCTGTACAGTAGAAGCCAGTCTGTATCTTAACAGAACACACACCCCAAGGTGTGTTAGCCCCCCACAGTATTTTTCTCCAGAGAGTAAGTCATCTGTGTACCAAGTTTGGTTGAAATTGTTTGTGGCGTTCCAGAATTATACATATATATATATATATATATACTGTGTATATATAAAAATAGATTTGGGCACTTGACAACCTGCATGTATTTATGACAATTTCAGCACTTAATCACCATTTGCGACCTTCCCAGCAAGTTTTTGACCACCAAAGTCAAAAGGGGGAAGTCAGATTTGCTTAATAACTGTATGATTCACTTAGCAACTGCTGTGATTTGCTTAACAACCATGGCAAAGAAGGTTGTAAATTCGGGCATGACTCACTCAACAACTGCCTTATTTAGCAATGCAAATTCTGGTCCCAATTCTGGTCATAAGCTGAGGACTCCCGGTACGCAGCAGAAGAATCTTTGAATCTGTAATCTTTCCAAATGAAAGAAACCCAACTGTTGGTCCTCAGAGAATATATAACTCTATAAGTCCTTCCAGAGACAGCAGGAAATATATGTGAGCACCGTGAGTTCCTGGTGCTAACTGCAATGATTTTGTTGTCATTCAAGAGGTATAAAACTTTTTCCTTTTCTCTCTCTTTTCTTTTTTCTTTTTTTTTTTAGGTAGGTGACATGATTAGAAGTCAGCTAGGATAGAAAGGAGAAGCTTCTTAATAAAGGGTGACATGATTAAAAGCTAGAATAAATGATAGAAATAAGGTAAAGAGGAATATTTGTGTATACACTTTTATATAATAAAATAAAAGAAATAACAAGAGAAAACACGGTATAATTGAATGATGACAGATTGCAATCTAATATGCATCATTATTAGAAATAGGTATAAGTTGATTGAATGTAATAGTTATGATTAACTTTATTAGTTTTATTTGTATTAGACTGTATGAAACAGGTGCCACACTGTTCACTCATTGATTTGATATATTTGTAAAAAAAAAATTAAAAAAAACCTAGGCGGGAAAAAAGAAGTATAAAACCAATTTAGAGCAGTTTCTTATGGAACCGGAGCCAGTGACTGGGAGGCTTTCCGGGTGCGCTTCAAGGTGCTGGTCACCATCTTTAAAACGCTCCATGGCACAAGGCCCAGTTATTTGTGGGACCGTCTCCTACCGCATACCTCCCTTCGACCGGTCCACTCCCACAGGGAGGGCCTCCTCAGGGTGCCGTCTGCCGGTCAATGCCGGCTGGCGGCACCCAGGGGGAGGGCCTTCTCTGTGGCAGGCCCGGCCCTCTGGAATGACCTACCCCCCGAACTTCATACCATCACGGACCTTCGCCTTTTTCGCCGTTCACTGAAAACACACTTCTTTCACCTAGCTGGCCTAGCTTAGAGCTTAGATTTTAGATTTTAGCTTAGACTTTAGCCTAGATTTTAGACTAGAAATAATTTAACTGTATTTGGTAGGGGATTTTAAAAGTTTTTAGTTATATTTTAGCACAGGCTAGTTAATTTAATTCCATTTTAACACTGTATTGTATTTATTGTATTGTTTTATATTTGCCTGTGAGCCGCCCTGAGTCCCTTCGGGGAGATAGGGCGGGATATAAATCCAAATAAACTGAAACTGCAAGACAAGGATCTGTGTCTGATCATTGGATCACAAAAATAACTGGTACAATTTTTAGAAAGTTAATGGAGGATTGGAGGAAGGAACGCCAATCTCAGATTTGGTTCGCTTCCTGCAAGACTGCGAACAGTTAGAGGGCATTAAAAGTAGGTTTTGAGTATAGTCACAGATTTAGATTTAGAAGTCTTAGATAAGTTTCAGAAACACTGCCTGCTTACAAGTATCAATGTAAAAGTCTACAGAGATTCTCAGTCATCCAGGTCATGGTTGTCCCAAAGGTGCTTTTTTTCAGGAGGCAACTGGACTTCCTTGTTTTTTTCTTTGAAGACGTTTTGCTTCTCATCTAAGAACCTTCAAGTCCAAATGGTTCCTATAATTTGCAATTTGGGGGGGGGGGGGATGAACAGATTTTCCAGAAAAAAAATGCAAATTACAGGAACCATTTGCACTTCAGTTTGAGATGCAGGCAACACAGACCCAACAGCATGAGCCTGTATTCAACAATGAAGGGACTCAGGGGAGAAAACATCCTGCAGCCAGGAAGACTCCCCACCCATCTGCACTACTCAGGTGACCCTGAGGACACAGACAAACCTCCAAGTGGCCTCAATGAATCTCTAAAAAAAAGTGCAAATGACCAGCTGTCTGCAAGGAATATAAATCCTTCCATTCCCAACCACCCAGTCAGAGCTGAAGTAGCTTCTTGGATAAGAAGCGAAACATCTTCAAATAAAAAACAAGTAAGTCCAGTTGCCCCCTGAAAAAAGCTCTTTTGGAACTATCAGTGTAAAAAGAAAGCTGGAATTGGTGACTCTGAGTGGTCAATCAATCTGCATAAAATATCATCTGAACTTGTTACCCAAAAGTACATTTAAAAAAAAAAAGCACTTACATCTAAATACATAGTTTATAAACCAGGGCAATGCATATAAAATAACAGTCAGGGAAATTTGCATTCTAAAAACCACATACATTAGGCAATATTCAAACAGTATGGAAAAAAAATGCATATGTTTAGGGAAGTTGCTAAAATAGGCAGAGTTTTTGGTTTTTTTAGAGGGGTGGGTGCGTTGGAAGATATTCCTTTGATTAAAAATCCATTTTGGAATAGACAAATTGGAAGACTGCCCAATCCAGCACAGATTTGTCATGCAAAGCAGATTTATTTTTATTTAAACAGCCTTAGTCAAGAGCTCAAATTTGTGACCAGTAACTTCTGAATGAGACTTTGGGGAGAAAAAGTACCTTCCCCGAGAGCACATTCTGTTCTGAGGAGAAATGGAATCCAGACAACACTGCCTGTAATTTGAGACTCTACTGTATTTTATTATGATAGCTTCTACCTTTCAAAGGAAACATAGAAAGATACAGTATTAAGAAAAGACAGAATAGCTGCCCAGTTCCTTCTGACTTATTATCTGTTTGTAAGCACACCGATGCTTCGAATGTTACAAACATTTGTTGAGAAAGAAAAATAACAGTCACTATTTTTCCCCTCCTCCAGTTTCCTTTGCACATTTTTAAAAGCTAGTTATTTGGCATTTGGAAACTTGATTCATAGGATATATTGTCAGCTTTCTATGGAAAACAGACTGATGTGGAGACCCCAAGAGATTTCAGTTGTGGGCTCTTTAGATCCTGAGTTGATGCTTTCATTACCAAACTAGGTAACATCATCATGGTACCCCACAGCTCAAAACTTCTCTTCTGTCAGATTTCAATTTTTGTTTGGGATACTGCCATAAATATGCAGCAGGAAGTCCCTTTCCTTGTTGTTTTGTGCAAGGTAAAGGTTCATTTGAGTGAACAAAAAGCATCGTGGTACATTAATGGTATCGATATCTACAGAGAAGAGTAACAAGAATGATTAGAAAACTGGAGGATAAAACATATGAAGAATGGTTGCATAAAATGGGTATGTCTAGTTTAATGAAAAGAAGGACTAGGGGTGACATGATAGCAGTGTTCCAATATCTCAGGGGCTGCCACAAAGAAGAGGGAGTCAAGCTATTCTCCAAAGCATCTGAGGGTAGAACAAGAAGCAATGGATGGAAACAAACCTAGAACCAAGGAGAAATTTTCTAACAATTAGAACAATTAATCAGTGAAACTGCTTGCCTCCAAAAAATGAAGGTGTTCCAACACTTACATAAGAACATAAGAATAGCCTTGCTAGAACAGGCCACAGCCCATCTGGTCTAGCATTCTTTCTCACACAGTGGCTCACCATTTGCTTCAGGGTATTCCCAAGCAGATGTCTTCATCTGCTTATGATTCCCTACAAATGGCATTGAGAAATATACTTGAGGTTTTTAAGAAGAGATTGGACAACCATTTGTCTGAAATTGTATAGGGATTCATGCCTGAGCAGGGGTCGGACTAGAAGACTTCCAAGATTCCTTCTAACTCTGTTATTCAGTTGTTGGCTTTCTTCTCCATGCTAAAGGTCAGTTATTCCTTTTAGGTTCCTAAAAATAATGCAGATCCAGGGTATTCAAAGGGCTGCCTTCCCCCATGTTGATTCCATATGGCTCACTTCTATGTGGCCCAACAGCTGAGAAGTCTTCCCAGACATTTTTGTCACTGGCTGCTTTGTAATTAGTGGGGACACATTAGTGTTTTCCGTATGGCCACCCTCAAAATATAGCAATCCTTTTCCTGAATGTTTTTTCCCCTCATAATTTTTCATTTAAGAAGCATTTGGCTTCTGTTCTGTTTGGGGGTGGTGCTGTCTTTATAACAGCCCCCTTGGAATTTTAATGAAGCGCTGCTGTTATATTTTATTAGTTGGATTTATTTCATTATACTTCAATTAACTCCACTGGTTTAAAAGATCGTAATTCATTTTGAGTACTCTTTGTGGCAGGGAAAGATAGGCCAAAATTCCAAATAAATGTCCAGCATATCTATTTTGTTGCAGATTGAATTCCTCAAGAGAATTCAACAACCCACACATGGTAAAATTCCTTGCGCGTTTATATCAAAGAGACAACTGCCTTTCCAGGTGGCCCAGGATGGCCCATCGCTTGATTTTAAAGCAATTACACATTATCACCGATCAATATTTTAAAGATAAACAGAAATTAAATCCCAACATCACAAGCCATATGGCTATAGCCAAGTGAGGTGCATGCAGTGGCAGACGTCCAAGTTCTTGTGCAAAACTCTTGTTAAAAGGCCGCTTGTAATTGTTTAAAGCTCAGGAAAAAGAAACTCAAGTGTGATTCATCTACTGGAAGCCATGCTTTAGCACCCTAAAACCACTGACTCTGAGTAATACAAGCTTGTGTACAGACAGTACACGCTGACTGGGTAATTCTGGGAGTTGAGGTCCACAAGTCTTAAAGTTCCCAAGTTTGGACACTCATGCACTACACAAATGCCATCATTCAAACTGGGTCACCTGTTGTGGATTCAGTTACTGTATGGAAGATGCTTGACTCTCACCCATTCATATGCACAATGGAGCATTTGCCCCTGATGAAGGGTCTCCTATCCCTCAATGAGGCCAATCATCTTAAATAGCTTGGTTAACTATAGACAGGATAAGAGAAACTCAAGAGGGGGAAAAAATGATGCCACTTCTGGCCCCTCCTTGCTCTGTCAGCAAATAAAGGTTTTTTTAAAGATTCCCATGGCTGTCAATCTGGCTTCCATTCTGAGCGGGCGGTTTAGGATTTCACTAATAAATCAAAATTAATTCCTTTGCTATTTTCCTCCTTCTTTGTATTACAGTTGAACTCCCCTTGCCTACATTTTAATGGGCTCACACTGAAAGCAGGTGAGGTGAAGGGATGGTCTTTTTACCTGGCTAACAAGCTCCTATTACTGTTAATGGACATCCTAACAATCTGGAGAACAAAGGTGGAGAGCTGTGCATATCACTATACCGGGGAAGAGCCAGGCCATCTACAAATTGAAACATGAAATTTGCTTAGCATTCTCACATTTGGAAGGGGTTCTCTCAATGCACCTGGGAGAAAGCCCCAAGCATCAGGCTAGTGATTAAAAAAAAAAAAGAGGACAGGAAAGATGCCAGTAGATTTAACTACCCAGAATCAAATGCACACAGAAGGCATATCAAAGAACAAAGGATTGACGTGACTGATAAGACTATGAAGTAAATTAAACTGTAAGATGCAGAAATGAAAGATGGGCCTAAGAGGAAGGAGCCTAGCAATCTTACAAAGAGAAGAAAACAGGAAATAAAAGAAAGCTGACCTCAGATAAAGAGAAAGTGGGCTTTCTAAGGGACGCTAGAGGGTATCTCTAGAACAGAAATGGATATCTAAAGAAAATAGCTGTTTTGCATCGGAGATGCCATGTCTCCCTGCTTCTGCTACAAATAAGTTTACATCTTTAAATTGGTAAAATGCCATACTTTTCGGAGTATAAGATGCATCTTTTCCCCTGCTAAAAGAGCATGGAAATTTTGGTGCGTCTTATACACCAAATACAGCCATTTTTGGCCTCCTGAAGCCCCACACCCACATCCCATTTTTGTGAAAAATGGGCAAAAACAGGGGTGTTTTTGCCTTCCCCGAACCCCCAGAAGCACTCTGCAGGCTTCAGCAGGGCTGAGGGAAAGGAAAAATTCCCCAATTTTGGTGAAAAATGGGAGCATTTTTGCCTTACCCCAGCCCTGCTGAAGCCTGCAGAGTGCTTCTGGGGAATGGGAAGGACAAAAGCTTTTTTTTCTTACTCTTCGCAATCTTGGTGCATCTTGTACGCTGGTGCATTTTATAATCTAAGCAATACGGTAATCTAAAATCACACACACAGCAATATCAGTCCATCAAAACTATGTTTTGTAACAGTGCAGCGAATGGGACTGTTTGGCTAATGGAAGATCAGAGTTTCACAAAATATTTCATAAAGAGACCTTATTCTATCAGTGTCTCAGTTGCAGAGGACAGAAACAAGCATACCTTTAACAAGGTGTTTCAATTAGGTACCAGGTGGGAAGGGAATTGGCAGGGATGCAATTGTGTTGGGTTAAGCCCAAGGAGAAAAGAATGTTCTCCGGCTCACAACAAAGAGCTGCTAGTTGACATCATTAGATAGGTAATTAGCGGTGATAATTAGCACTTAAAGTCTTCAAGAACCAGAATCAGCCACTCATTGCAAGCTTAATGGCATAACAATGGACTGAGAATCTATGCTTTCACTGATGAAAGTCAGACTTCTAAAAAGAGAAGCAACACGTGGTCTGTCTAGAGCTTGGTTCTAACTCTAACAAAGCCATAACCTAATGGGCTCTTACTTAAAGGTAAAGGTAAAGGTTCCCCTTGCACATATGTGTTAGTCATTCCTGACTCTAGGAGGCAGTGCTCATCTCTGTTTCAAAACCGAAGAGCCAGCGCTGTCCAAAACCGAAGAGCCAGAGCGCTACAAAATCCAGACTAGGTGAACCAATGATGCAAATTAAATACATGTTCACAAACTGATATAGATTCCACAGACTAAATAGGGAAAGTGTGCTGTTGAAAAGATTCTGCCACTAATTTCAAGGACTTTAACCTTATACTTGATCATTGCGGTCAATATTGGTGGAAGAGAGACAGATCAGAGGTACATTTAAATTAGGAAGGGTTTTTCAGAAACCACATTTGGCTACATGGCCTAGTTTAGTGGCGGTGTATGAATAGAACAATCTACACCTTCAGCTATAATGAGCTGCTCTTCGGCCGAACAGATAGGCTGGGTAACATCATTATCAGCAGCTAGATTATCAGATAATAGAAGCTGTGCCAACGTCTTCTGGAACTCTTAATCAATATAGCTGTTGCTTTTATAGATTAAATTTCAGGTTGTTTGCCTGTTTGCTTTCTTCCTCTCGTCACCCTGTTCCACTCTTTCCCATACACATAAATCGTTTCAATAAAATAAAGGTAAGCATTAATAACATTTAAAAAATTAAAGCAAAGTATTTCTCAATCACTGAGGTACCATAGAGAAACACTCTCAGATAATGCAATGCTTATCCAATGATAACGAAGAACTTGTATGTATGAACCAACTTCAACTGGCTAAACTGTTTGTGAAACATATCTACTGACTGCATGGAGTACCTCGAAGAATCATCTCAGACAGAGGGGTTCAGTTCACGGCTAAGTTCTGGAGGGAGTTCCTGTGGTCCATTGGGTCATCGCAGGGTCTTAGTTCAGCTTTTCATCCGAGCACTAATGGGGCAGCAGAGAGACTACATGCCAAGCCCTATGGTCATAGGGGGCCAAATTAATTAGGTTGTCTTCTGGGAGCTTCACAATAGATGCATTGGAAATTTATTTTAAAGTGACTTGCTGTAACACAACTACCATAGCATAAAATCATTGCAAAATCATAGCAAAACCAAAACACAAGTAAAACCTCCTTAAACCAAGTTAAAAAGTTGGTGTATGGTCTCTCTAAATATTTGGTAACTCTGGAATTTACCAGGCAACTGTTAGGAGAGGAGTTATTAATAGGCAAATTGAATCCAGACAATGAAGAAGTTGGGAACTTGATTCATATAAGTAGATAGTAATCAAATATAAATATGTCAAACATTTTGGAAATGGCAGTAGAGCTTACTTGTGTGAAGAGTATAGACACACTCCGTATATCATACTGAAACTGTAATTTAACTGCTTTGAGATGGGGAGAAAGGCTGAAATGATATATTTATTAAAAATAAAACACAACAGTTCAATTTCAAGAGGTTTTTCAAGAGATCATTTTTAACCATGAAGACAAGCTACTTCACTGAGGTGAGGAAGCACTCTCATCCCTCGAGAAACCAGTTATAATTCTGTGATTAATCCTTGATTAATCTCCACTCACATTTTTCAGCAAGAGAACCATTTTCCCAACAAACAAACTCCATCAATGTTTTAGCACAGATCGTAACAGCCATTTGTGGCAATAATTTAATGGATATACCAATGGGCTCCATTCCCATTTCAGCCTACCCATGGTTCTGAATGCAGAGGCTCACTGCAGAATTTCTGAGGGAAGCCCTAAGATCAGCAGCTATCAAGATAACCAACCATGTTTTCTGCCTCCCATTTAGCTTTGTGGACAAACAGAAGGGTTTTCATGTCATTCAAAACAAACATCAGAGCATTTAGATGTTTCCCTGCAAAAGCGTATGAAACTGGCATCCATTCCATCAATATTCTGTATATCTATGTTACAGTCCATCTCCAAAAATAACCAGAGGTTCTTATGTCCAAACATTCTTATGTCTACATTCCTGGCATGTGATGAGGCTTAAGGAAATGGGAAGATGAACTATACAATGCTTGCCAAACTGCACAGCCTAGCTAACTTACTATGTGGCTTGCATACAGTACAGGCATACTAACATACTAAGTTAGTCATACATACTAACAATCTGCGGCAATGTAAAAGTGCCTGCTGAAAAGGCAGAGCTGTGCTTGAAAACATGAGGAGGAGATATGGGGGCACTTGAAGAAAGGTCCCCTGGAGACATTAGACCAGCGATGGCGAACCTTTTTCGTGTTGCGTGCCAAAAGTACGTGCACACGCACAAACCTACACTCCCCGCGTGCCAGTACCCATAATGCAATGTGTGGCCTCTGCGCATGCATGGACACCCCCCCCCCCATTTTTCCCCATGCTCATGCGCACATCTACCGCCCCCCGCTTTTGGATCAATTTTTGCCGGCACAAATGGCCTGCCTTTGCAGAGGCGGCAGCAGCTCCTCCTCCAGGCAGCCTCGCACTCTAGGCAGCATCCATCCAGCCATGCCAGCCGGCAAGACCATGGAGGAACGAGCCACCCGGTCTGCTACTGGCATGCCACCACAGCATCCCTCTCGGGGACCGCAAGCTGTCTTGTCCTGCAGCACCAGTGAAGAAAGCAGCATCCCAAGTAATGGTGCAGCAGCTTTCAATCTCAAAGCACTGCAGCTTGAGCCGAACTCGACTGTGACCTTACCACATGTGCAGTACCACACCATGCACCCTAGTTTGCAAATTCAGCCCTTGAAAATCCCTTAAATTTGCCATGCTGGACTCTGCCACAGTGAGGCTGGCAGGAGGAGGAGCCGGCCGTCATGTCTGCCTCCCTCCCTGCCGCCCAGTGCGCCCGAGCAGCCCTTCTGCCTGCAGTTATTATTGCTGCTGCTGCTGCTATTCTGGGGCCTCGCTACTCCCACACACACACAAACAACTTCACTCCAAATTAGGCAGAGGGAGGGGGATGGTAAAGAAGAGATGGTGGCCATGCACACAAGTATTCCTAATCCTTCCTTTTCTCTCTCCAGCGTTCCTCCTGCGCAGCTCTGCTGCCCCAGAAGGGCAGCTGTAGCGGCCAGGGGAAAGCCAAGAGTGACTGGACAGCTTGGGCACTCAAGAAAGCAAGGCAGTATTTGCTGCCTGTGTGGTCGGCTGTCCCTCCCGCTGCTCCTTTCCCTAGCCGTGTTGGACTTTGAAGAGTTCGAGTGGCAACTAAATGAAAACAAACAGTGTAAGGAAGTGTGGTTGGGGGCAATCAAGTCCAGCATGGCTAGTGGAAGGAGCAGCGGGAGGGAAGCAGTGAAGGAACAATGGCTGTTGTCCCCGCTCCCCTCTTTCCAGAAAGCAGCCCCCCCCCCCATCCTTCTTGCTTTTCTCTGGACCTGCATCACCAGACGGCCAGCTGAACTTCAGGCAGCTTCCCGTTCCATTGCAGGAGAGGTGGCTAGACGGGAGGGCTCTCTCAGCTGCTGCCGGGTGAGGATAACTCTCTAAAAAGCCGCCTTGCCTCTTCTTCCTATCCCCTAGTAGGAATGACCGAGGAAGTGACCAGGAAGGTGGTGGCGCTTGACTGCAGGCGCATTTGCAAGCTGCCTGAAGTTGAGCCGGCCGTCTGGCAATGCGGGTCCAAAGAAGAGCAAGAAGAAGGGGGGCTATTTTCTGGCTATTTTCCGTCTCCTCCTCCTCCTGCCAGCCTCACGGGGCATGGGGTAGCTGTGCCACCCTCCCACCCCCCCTGAATGCGCGCTCTCCCCCTTCTCCCCACACATGTGCCTGCAACCTCCCCTACTCACTACGCATTCACACGGGTCTCCTGCCGACACCAGAGACCCCAAAATAGTTGGCGGGAGGCACATGAGCATGCGCAGTGGATTTGAGCTGGGCAACTGCTCGCGTGCCAGCATAAAGGGCTCTGCATGCTGCCTGTGGCACACGTGCCATAGGTTCACCATCACGGCACTAGACCAATCAATCTACCTGCAGCTCTGCAACACTGCAGCAAACAAAATGAATATTAACAGTATAGGATGCAAAATTACACCGTAAATCAAAGGTAATGTTAGTCATGTTCATGCTGTAATGGAAATGCTGATACAATCCTAACGGAGATGCCTGCACGAGAAGGTGACGTACATTTCAGTGGTGTGTGCAAAAACTGAATTAGGGTATCCAAGAAGGCACTCACAACCAGTTGCTCATAAAGAGGTTAAAAACAAAGAGCTCTGAATCAGGTTGAATGACTTAATACGCACTACGCTGACTGAAACTCAAAGGGAATGAAATCTTTATTCCGGCTCAGCATTTGTTCTTTACATTTCAAAAACTGAAGGAAAGCAATCAAATCCATGGAGTTTTCTTCTTCAATGAGTTCTATTACAAAAACTCGGTTGGTTCAGGATTTATTGATCAGGATCAAGAATGAACTTCACAAACTCATACCAATGAGCCAACTGGTTGTAAAACCATATAAAATCATTGTGGCTCAGAATTTATCAGATTTTCCCCTTAGGCTGTGTTCCCGGTTAACTTTTTCGCTTCCAGCTAGTTGTCCTGCCTGGATCATTTCACCAATAATAATATATCTTCTACAAAGAATATGTACATGGAACCATTGAGGTTCCTTGGTTAATGACCACAGAATGATACCCTTCCAGGTTTTCTTAGCCATGGGTGTTAGATTGACAAAGGAGTCCGACTCAGGCATGGTCAATCAACAGGAACATTTATTCAGCAACTATTTACAATGCACAAGAATCACTACTGGCAAGGCTTCCCCGTCTGACAGCCCTTTATATAGGCTTTCAGACAGGAACCCTTGCAGCAAGCTAGCTGCAACATTGTATCTGTTTTCTAGACAGTCTCCAGCCAGCTCCGTTCCGGAATGTGGTGACTCAGAGTTCACCAGACTTGCTGGCACAGTTGTAGACCTGAGGACTTAACACTCCTTCCCCCAAGGTCAGTGCGCATGTGTCCAGTCTTTCTGTCCATCAACGTGTAGGCGCATGCGTACTCCTCCAAGTAGGCGGGGCGGTGTCGGGCCCGCCCCGAATGCCTCAGTTACTGCGGAGAGCTCGGCGAGGTAAGTAGTTCCTGGGGAAGCTCCTCCCCATGGGGAGTGGAGGCCCCACCCATGTCACCGTGGCCTGCCCCCGGAGGTGGCGTCTGCGTTGCTGGAACTGGCGATAATGGTAAGTCCATGCGAGGGGGCGTGGCGGCCGGGCTTGAGGTTGTTGAAGGTTGCCGGCTGGCAGCTGGTTGGTAGGGTGGGCCTCCTAGCGGAGAGGCCCACAACTCCGTGTCGGCTTGAGTGGAGTAGTCCGGAGGGGGTCTGCAGAGTGTGTCCGATGACGAGAGGCCGGGACTGGCAAAAGCCTCCGGAGTTACCTTCTGCGGCTCGGCTTGAACAGGGAACAGCGGCCCAACGGGGGCCAACGGGCAGGAACGGCCTGGTGTGGTGAAGGCCGTCTCGGGCAGGCGGTGCCTTAGTTGATCCAGGTGGCGCCGCCACTCAGATCCATCGCGTAGGCCGACCCTGTAAGAGCAGGGGCCGGTTAAGTCCAAGACGGTTGCGGGAACCCATCGCGGCTCCCCTGAGAAGTTTCTTGCCCAGACTAGGTCCCCAACTTGAAATAGGCGAGGGGAGGGAACCTGCAGGTTGCTCCTCTGCACCCCGTCGTAATCGGGGTGCAGTCTGTCCAGGGTGGTCCGCAAGCGTCGGCCCATCAAGAGCTCCGTGGGGCTTTTCCCTGTAGCCGGGCAAGGTGTGACATGCTGTCCCAAGAGGTACGCAGCCACCCTTGCCTGCCAGTCCCCTTTATCCAAACGGGCCAAGGCTTCCTTGGCCGAGCGGACTGCTCGTTCCGCGCCTCCATTAGACGCCGGGTGATAAGGGGCAACCGGCGCGTGGCGGATCCCTTGGGTGGCCAGAAAGTCCAAGAAGGTGGAGGACTGAAATTGGGGTCCATTGTCGGACACAATGACGTCCGGCAACCCGTGGGTGGCGAACAGGCGGCGCAACGCACGCACGGTGCTCTCCGCTGTGGTGGAGGCCATGACAATCACCTCCACCTAGCGGGAGAATGCATCCACCACCACAAGGAAATTCTGGCCATGGAAGGGACCCGCGAAATCCAAGTGGAGCCTGGACCACGGGCTCCTGGGAAGGTCCCACTCCCTCAGCGGGGAGACCGGCGGGGCCGGCCGGGACGATTGGCAGGTGGAGCAGGCGGCCACCCACTCTGCCACTTCAGCGTCCATGCCAGGCCACCAGACATAGCTCCGGGCTAAAGCCTTCATACGGACTATGCCTGGGTGATTGGCATGGAGCGACTGAAGAACCATGTGTCTCAGAGGGGAAGGGACGATGACCCGATCTCCCCAACACAAGCACCCGCAATGGAGCGAGAGCTCCAGCTGGTGTGACTTGTATGGCCGAAAGTCTTCGGCCACGCTGCCCGTAGGCCACCCCCTCAGCACCCAATGGCAGACCTGGGCGAGGATGGGGTCTGCGCGGGTGTGAGCGGCGACGGCGGAAGAGGACAAGGGCAAGTCCGACTCCACGACCGTCAGAACGGAGAGGGCTGGCACAGGGGCCGGATCCGGCCCCGGGATAGGGCAGCGGCTTAGGGCATCAGCATGCCCTATCTGCTTGCCAGGACGGTATAGCAGCGTATAGTCATACGCTGCCAGGAATTCCGTCCAACGGGTCATCCTGGGCGACAGGATGGGGGGGTCGGACGGTCACCGGCCAACAGCCCAAGGAGCGGCTTGTGGTCCGTGATGACAGAAAAGGTCCGCCCATAAAGGTAGTTGTGGAACTTCTTAATCCCGGACACTACAGCCAAAGCCTCCTTGTCGATTTGGCTGTAGTTTCTCTCCGTTTGAGACATTGTCCGGGAGTAAAAAGCAATGGGGGCTTCCGAGCCGTCTGGAAAGACGGGGCTCAGGACAGCCCCCAGGCCAAAAGGGGAGGCATCGCATGCAAGCATCAGAGGAAGCCTGTCATGGTACTGGACTAGTACCGCGTCTGACGTGAGCATGGCTTTGACAGCCGTGAATGCATGCGCTTCACGGTTGCCCCAGTGCCAGGCCACGGATCGGTCGAACAACCGATGCAGCGGCTCGGCTAGCGACGCCTTGTGGGGAATAAATGGCGCATAAAAATTCAAAAGGCCGAGGAATGCCTGCAGCTCCGTTTTGGAGGCAGGAGTGGGGGCCTTTTGGATGGCCTCGACCTTGGAGGGGGTTGGGTGAATTCCTTGGGCATCAATCATGAAGCCCAGGAATTCCACCCTCAGCGCAGCAAATGTACATTTGCTGCGCTTCAATTTTAAACCCGCGCCCCTGAAAACTCTGAGGACCTTCCGCAACGTCTTGGCGAGCTCTGATATGCTGGCAGCAGCAATCAGGACATCGTCAAAGTACGGTACAATGCCAGGGAGCCCATGGAGCAGTCGCTCCATGAGGCTCTGGAAGATCCCCGGGGCCATGGACACGCCGAATTGGAGGCGGCGACAGCGGAAAGCCCCTCGGTGAGTGACGATGGTCTGCGCCTCCGCAGCCTCGTCATCCACCGGGAGCTGTTGGTAGGCCTGCGCCATATCCAGTTTCGCGAATACTCGACCCCGCCCAAGAGAGTGGAGCAGGTCCTGTACTACCGGAACCGGGTATGGGTTCGCCTGAAGCCCGAGGTTGATCGTCGACTTATAGTCGGCGCAGATCCTCACGGACCCGTCGGGCTTAATGGGGACCACAAATGGGGTCTCCCATTTCGCCTGATCGATGGGTTCGAGCACGCCCTGTGCCACTAATCGATCTAATTCCGCTTCAACCTTGGGCTTCAGTGTGAACGGCAGCCTGCGGGCCTTCAAGCGGACAGGAGCAACCTGGGGATCCAGGTTTAGGGAAATGGGAGTGCCCTTGTACGTTCCTAGGCTGCCATCAAAGACGTCGCTGAACTCTTTGATCACTACGTCTACCGGAGAACTGGCTGGCACGCTGTGTACTCCTTGGACTGACAGTCCCAAGGCTGGAAACCAGTCCAATCTGATCAAGGCAGCTAGGGAATTGGCCACTACTAGGACGGGAAGAGTCCCATGGAAAGAGCCGTAGTCTACCCTCACTCTTGGCATGCATATCTGGCTCATATTTAGGAGGGGGGGAAATCACAGGATGTCCTGAAGCAGTGAGCTGGCCAGATATGTACAGTATTTGCTCTTTGCATAAGATACCCAGTACAGTTGCACAACTACCAAGCTTCCTGTGACTAGTGGATTCATTGAATTTTCTGTACCTTCACATTGGTGTCAACTCCTCATACTTCCCAGCAATAGTCCCTGCAGTTTTCTTGGATGCATTTTAGGAAGTGGTTTGCCCTCCTGCCCAGGGCTGAGAGAGAAGGATTGACCTCAAGTCACCCACCAGACTTTGTAATGAAGGAAGGAATAGAATTCATGCCCTCCTGGTTCCTAGCCTGGTGCTTTAACTACTGCAATAAACTGACCGTCATCTAGCGGCATGGCAGGGCTCAAATCAGCAAGTAGGAGCTTCCTCTTCCCTACCTGTATGTAGCCTCCCAAGGTTAAAAACAATCCTTCAAGGAAAACCAGCCTTTGCTTTAGAACTATGAAGCCAACTGCTCTCAGCCTAGTGAACTCTTCTCTTCTCTGCGCACAGCACTCTTCCTTTGCATGCTTGGTTCCAGTCCAATCCCCTGGTCAAGGCAGGAGAACTTATACCCTTGATGGCAAAACCCAAGGCAAGTGTGCCAGAGGCGGCACACAGAGCCCTCTCTGTGGGCATGTGCGCCATTGCCAACTGCTCTTCTGGTTTCTAGCTGGTCTTTGCAGGCACTGGAGCACTGGAAAACAGGCTGAAAATGCCTTTTTAAGGCTCTGTTTAGGGCCTTTTTCAGGCCATTTTCCGGACAATAACTGCCCAAAAAAAGACCCTGAAAAATGGCCATAAAACAGGCATGCATGCGCCAGCCAGATGGTCTTCAGGTTTTCGGTACTCTGGCGCACGCACATACACATGCATTCTAATTTAGGCACTTAGTGCCGAAAAGATTCACCATCACTGACTTATACCATCCTATACCAAATTGTTGTAGTATCTATTTTTGAAAAGCTCCAGCAATGGAGCCCTCACAATTCCAGGAAGCAAGTTGATCCATTAGTTAATTGTCCTCATTGTCAGGAAATTTATCCTTAGCTGTTGGTTGAATATCTCATTAACCAGCTTCCACTTCTGCTTCTTGTCCTGCCCTCTGGTGCTTTGGAGAAAAAGCTGCTCCCCTCTTCTCTGGCAGCCCCTGAAGTACTAGAAGACAGCTATAAAGTCACCCCTACATCTTCTCTTTGATAGACTAGACAGACCTACTGCAGCTCCCTTAACTTTCATCATAGGATTTAGCTCCCAGGCTCCTTTAACCATGTTGGCTGCTCTCTGTGCACTCTCTGGAATCTCAGAATCTTTTTTGTATTGCGGTGACCGGAATTAATAATAATAATAATAAAATTTTTTATTTATAACCCGCTCTCTCTCCCCGAAGGGACTCGAGACGGGGCACAGGGAAATTAAAAACAATTGACACAAACAAAGTACAAAATTAAAATCACATTAAACATATCCTGCGCTAAAAACATCTATGAAAAATAAAAACTATCCCTAAAAACCCCTTAACACTATGAAATTAATTAAAATTACCCTAGGCCAGCCAAACGGAAGAAATGAGTTTTTAAAAGCTGTCGGAAGGAGCGAAGGTCCGTGGTTGTTCTGATTTCGGGGGGAAGGTCGTTCCAGAGGGTCGGGCCCGCCACAGAGAAGGCCCTTCCCCTGGACGTCACCCGCTGGCACAGCCTAGTGGACGGCACCCGGAGAAGTCCCTCTCTGTGGGAGCGAATCGGTCGCAGGGATGTATGAGGCAGAATGCGATCCCGCAGATTCCAAATGTGGCCTCAGTTGTGCAGTATAAAGCACTATTATCGCTTCTTGTGATCTTGATGCTATGCCTGTGTTGACACAGCCTAGAACGGCATTGGGGTTTTTTTAATCCTGGAAGTTGCATCACACTGCTGGTTCATACTTAAGCCAGGATCACATCCCAAGTAAGACAGAAGATGCTACGTCCACTTGGGCATTGGAAAGCCCACCACAGGGGAGGGAGACAAAGCGAAGGGTTCTCCTTGTCCTTCAAAGAAGTACCTGGCATGAGAATAGAGAGCTTTTGCATCGGTTGCAATAGGTTGCCCTAGGTTTTGCATAATAACGGATAAGAGGCAGTATCTCGATTTGCTACATGGAGAAGCAGGGGTAGCAGAAAAGTTTTGCCTCCCCATTTAGGCACGCTTCGTTTGGAGTGATGATTGCAAACCAGCTGTGGAAATTACAAATACTCTCCTGCTCGCTATTATTTTCCAGCATCTCCAGTAAATTGCCTGTGATCATTTACAACCATGTGCCTGATGACTTTCGAGCAGAAGTGGTCGGAGAGGATGGGCTTCTCTGAAGGGCATCAATCTTTGCCGCAGGAGCCAAGGTTTCTGCAGCTGCCATCAAACAACAAGACTTTTCAGGGACAAAAGTAGGGCTGAGGGAAGACGGGGGGGGGGGATTGACATTTCAGCCAGCTGAGGAGGGTGCACCCAAGCCCAGAGAACTAGAACGATTCTGATCAATGCCTTGAGATCAAGAGGGAATAGCAAAAGGGAGGGGAGGAAAGGAAGCAGGCTTATAAATGCGTTTCTTCAATCAGCAATGGATTTACTGGAAAGAACAAATGTAACACGAGAAGCTGAGAATATCCTACATAAACCCTTCCTGCTTTCAATCCACAGAGGAAGCGTGTCTCTTTCAGGTCCTTCCAGAGAGCTCCGTTTCTTCCCAGATTGTTTATTGTTGTGGCAGGACAGGGAGGGACTCTCCCTGAAGGCCCACTAGCTGATTGTGAAGACTTACCTGAGACTCAGCCAAAGTGGACCTTTTTATACCAAACAAATATAACAAAAGGCCAGCACTAGCCAAATCTGGATCCGGCAAACACTGTTTAAACATAATCCCCAATGGGAAAAACATCCTTTACAACTGCAGCTTTGGTAATAGTATCAAATAATGCCAGGGTGGGTACCAAGCAGATAATAATTGCTTAGGGCCCACTAAAAAAAAAATTAAAATCTGATGAGCGGTTAAACAAGGTGACATCCTCCTTTATTATCCTCATTTTCATCATTTTTCTGCAACCACATAGACCAGGGGTCTGCAAAGTTGGCTCTTTGAAGACTGGTGGACTTCAATTCCCAGAATTCCCCAGCCAGCATAGCTGGCTGGGGAATTCTGGGAGTTGAAGTCCACCAGTCTTCAAAGAGCCAACTTTGCAGACCTCTGACATAGACTCCTTCGCCGCTCGTAGAAAATAAAGTGGAGGATAGATACAGCCTATTTTTTGTGAGGAAAACTATCTGTTTGCCCAGAAAATGACAAAGGGAAAATGAAGTATTTTGGGGTGGGGGATGAGTGGTGAGAGAACAAAGCAAACATGTTCACCAGGTGGCCTTCTATTGATTGGTAATGTCCATTATGAGGGCCATTTTGAGAATACACAGAAGCTTCCCAGAGTCACTTTTTGTGAGTTGGGCAGCCATATAAATTTCATATATAAATATCTAAATAAATAACTCTGCACAATAACTATTTTTAGAGAATCTTTACTACATGCACTTAAAATATCACCCTGGTAATTTTATGAGGCATAACATGAATCCAGAAAAAGAATCGTAAATAGTTAGCCCTTTCTTTCCCTTTTTTACATGTTCTATTCCTGCTTATTGCACAATCTCTCTCTCTCCCTCTCTCTTTCTGTGACTCTATGTCTATCTATATCTATCTATCTTCTATCTGTCTACTATCTATCTACCTATCTATCTATCTATCGTGTCTGTCATATATATCACTGCTAAAGCAATTAATCACACCAGGAAGTTTGTTTAGCTTAATTGATTAGTGTTAAATTAATTGATTTGTTAACATTGCCTGCAAACCAGGATGCTGGTTGCTTTCCAAAGAAATCAGCGAACAAAGGAGTCCTGGTCAGCAAATAACGTGAAATAAATTCAGCATCCTTGCTCAATTGAGCAGTTAGAATTAAGAGAAAATCTAATTAAATCTTTGGTGTGAAGTCTCTCAGTAAAGCTATTTTTATATCTATGTCTATGACTTTATTCTGTGATTGCAGTTAATAGGGTACCTTTTAGCAGAGCATTTTGGAGATAATGCAGTATAACCAAATCATTACATAAATAATCTAGGGGAGGGGTCTGCAAAGTTGGCTCTTTGAAGACAGGTGGACTTCAACTCCCAGAATTCCCCAGCCAGCCATGCTGGCTGGGGAATTCTGGGAGTTGAAGTCCCCCAGTCTTCAAAGAGCCAACTTTGCAGACCCCTGGTCTAGGACAAAGAGAAAACTCTGGTGTTGTATGAAGTTCTGAGCAAAGGCTTACCTTTTCTCTATTTCCATATCAAGAATCAGTTAGATATAGCAGTTAAGGCATCATACTAGAAACAGTGAGACTGGGAGCTCTAGTTCTTCCTCTATTCCTGCATAAAGCCAGCTGGGTGGCCTTGGGTCAGTTCTTCTCTCTCAACCTTAGATAGCAATCAATGGCAAAGCTCTTCTAAAATCTTGTCTGGAAGACTTCAGGGAGTTGTCTAGACAGTCAGCAAGAATATTGTGTGCATGTCAAAATCTGAAAAATGGCGGGCATAGCACTGCAATCAAAGCCGTGTACCCCTTTGGTCTATGTGTGCAACATCAACACATGGACCGAGTCGCGCCCTTGCGGCCTCTCATGCGGCGTCGAGTCACCCAGGCTCCTTGGTTTACCGAGGAGCTTCGGGAGATGAAACGCCGCAAGAGACGCCTAGAGAGTAGGTGGAAACGCCGCAAGAGACGCCTAGAGAGTAGGTGGAGATCTTCTCGATCCGAAGCTGACCGAACACTAGTGAGAGACCATATTAGGACTTACTTAGTGGCGCTAAGAGTGGCCAAACGTGAGTATTGTGCCACCCTTATCGCGTCCGCGGAAAACCGCCCTGCCGCCCTGTTTGGGGTGACCCGCTCCCTCCTTCATTTGAGGCCGCGGGAAGCCCCTCTGCAGGGTCGAGCAGAGGAATTTGGAGTATTTCTGCAGGACAAAATCACTCAGATTCGGAACGAGTTGCCCTCCACTAGTGGCCCAGTCGGGGCGTCCGGTGCTGGTCTTGAGATAACACCTTGGGAGGAGTTCGACTTTGTTACTACCGAGGATATGGACAGGTTGCGGAGGAACCTTAGAGCCACCACATGTTTATTGGACCCGTGCCCCTCCTGGCTTGTACTGGCATCCTGGGAGGTGACACGAGGCTGGCTCCAGGGCATTGTGAATTCATCTCTGAGTGAGGGGTACTTGCCCACCGTTTTGAAAGAGGCGGTGGTGAGGCCCCTCCTCAAGAAGCCATCCCTGGACCCGGCTTTATTAGAGAACTATCGTCCCGTCTCCAACCTTCACTTTTTAGTGAAGGTTGTTGAGAGTGTGGTGGCTCAACAGTTTCCCCGACATCTGGAGGAAGTTGATTATCTAGACCCGCGCCAGTCCGGCTTCCGGCCCGGTCACAGCACCGAGACGGCATTGGTCGCGTTGGTTGATGATCTCTGGAGGGCACGGGATAGAGGTTGTTCCTCTATCCTTGTCCTATTAGACCTCTCAGCGGCTTTTGATACCATCGACCATGGTATCTTATTGCACCGATTGGGGGGGTTGGGGTTGGGAGGCACCGTTCTACGGTGGTTCTCATCCTACCTCTCTGGTCGGTCGCAATGGGTGTTGGCAGGAGGGCAGAGGTCGTCCCCGAGGCCCCTCATATGTGGGGTCCCTCAGGGGTCGGTCCTCTCTCCCCTTCTGTTCAACACCTATATGAAGCCGCTGGGCGAGATCATCCGTGGTTTTGGGGTGGAATACCATCTGTACGCTGATGACACTCAGTTGTACATATCCACCCCAAACCACCCCAACGATGCCGTCGAAGTGCTGTCCCGGTGTCTAGAGGCCGTACGGATCTGGATGGGTAGTAACAAACTCAAACTCAACCCGTCCAAGACCGAGTGGCTGTGGTTTCCGGCACCCCGGTTCAGCCAGTTAAGTCCAACACTGGCCATTGGGGGCGAACAACTGGCCCCCGTGGAGAGGGCGCGCAACTTGGGTGTCCTCCTGGATTCCCGGCTGTCCATGGAGGACCATGTGGCGGCCGTGGCCAGGGGGGCGTTCTATCAGGTACGCCTGATACGCCAGTTGCGCCCCTTACTGGACCGGGGAGCCCTTCGCACAGTCACTCAAGCGCTTGTGACATCCCGGCTGGATTACTGCAACGCTCTCTACATGGGGCTCCCCTTGAGGTGCACTCGAAAGCTACAGTTAGTGCAGAATGCGGCCGCGCGGGTGATTATGGGTGCCTCAAGGCAAACCCACGTAACACCTCTCCTGCGCGAGCTGCACTGGCTGCCTGTGGCCTTTCGAGTGCGCTTCAAGGTGTTGACAACCATCTTTAAATCGCTCCATGGCTCGGGGCCTAGCTATATACGAGACCGCCTCCTGCCCCATACATCCCTTCGTCCGATCCGCTCCCACAGAGAGGGCCTTCTCCGGGTGCCGTCGACGGGGCAATGCCGGTTGGCGACACCCAGGGGAAGGGCCTTCTCTGTGGCGGGCCCGGCCCTCTGGAACGACCTACCCCCCGACCTTCGCACTATCTCGGACCTCCGTCTCTTCCGCCAACGTCTTAAGACGTATTTATTTCAACAAGCCGGCCTAGGATAGCCCCCTGTTCCTGACTTTTTAAAAAAATAAATAAATAAATTATAATTTGGGAAGGTTTTTAACATGGGTTTTAGCACGGGTTAATCTAATTTAATATATTTTAAATTGATATTTATTGTATTTTTGTGGTTTTAATAATGCCTGTGCGCCGCCCTGGGTCCTAACAAGGAGAAGGGCGGGGTATAAATTTAATAAAATAAAATAAATAAATAAATGGACAAAAGCAGTGTGGCTTCTATTCCCATCTTGCAGATGTTGATGTCCCAGGATACTCATGAATGGAGATGGAGATTGGAAATGGAGTTGGGGATGTAGATGGATGGGATAGATAGATAGATAGATAGATAGATAGATAGATAGATAGATAGATAGATAGATAGATAGATAGATAGATAGATAGATAGATAGATAGATAGATAGATAGACGATTGATTGATAGACGATAGATAGATAGATAGATAGATAGATAGATAGATAGATAGATAGATAGATAGATAGATAGATAGATAGACGATTGATTGATAGACGATAGATAGATAGATAGATAGATAGATAGATAGATAGATAGATAGATAGACGATTGATTGATAGACGATAGATAGATAGATAGATAGATAGATAGATAGATAGATAGATAGATAGATAGACGATAGATAGATAGATAGATAGATAGATAGATAGATAGATAGATAGATAGACGATTGATTGATAGACGATAGATAGATAGATAGATAGATAGATAGATAGATAGATAGATAGATAGATAGATAGACGATTGATTGATAGACGATAGATAGATAGATAGATAGATAGATAGATAGATAGATAGATAGATAGATAGATAGACGATTGATTGATAGACGATAGATAGATAGATAGATAGATAGATAGATAGATAGATAGATAGATAGATAGATAGATAGATAGACGATTGATTGATAGACGATAGATAGATAGATAGATAGATAGATAGATAGATAGATAGATAGATAGATAGATAGATAGATAGATAGATAGATAGATAGATAGATCCCCATCTCCATGTCCTATCTCCATCTCCAGCCATGAGTATCCTGGGGCATCAAAATCTGCAAGATGGGAATAGAAGCTACACTGTTTTTGTCCATGTGTTGATGTTGCATACATAGACCAAAGGGGTTTGATTGCTTTGATTGCAGTGCTGTGCCCGCCATTTTTCAGATTTTGACATACACATAATACTCTTGCTGACTGCCAAGACAACTCCCTGAACTGGGGGGGGGGGGTGTTGTTATTAGCATATTATCTTCTTCCTAATAAGGTGATACCATTTGTACATTTTGCCTTAAGAATCAACATATCTGACAATCTAGTTCTCCTCAGAAGCCCAGCTCGGACTTCAGTCATCTTATTTTTAGATAAATGGGTGGAAGATTACAACCTTGGGAGAGTGGTCCAATTTTATTTTATTTTTACTTGATGGGCTTTCAGCTGTTGCAGCAAATCTAATTAAGGTCATATTCTGGTGCAAAGTTGTTTATCAATTTCTTCATTTATCATGAGATGCATCCCAAACTATTTCCTCCTATTTCATATAGATAAAACTGTGTTAATTATGTGGCACAGACTAACCAGTCATTTACACAAATGGACAAAAATGTACAGCTTAATAAATAACTTGGGTTATTTATAGAACATAGCTTCAGGGAGGGGAAAAATTCTAGCTTTGCACAACTGTCAAAAGGATATACAATAAATGCAATTAAATCTTATTCGGGCATAAATAGACATTAGAATGCAGCCATTAAAACAGTAAGATGTTTGAAAAGGCAGGTTAATGTGTTTGCCACAGTTTTCATCGTTGTGCTGTTTTTAAAAAAAAAACATTCATCTTATGTAGAACTTATGATTTTGCAGTTTCTTTTTATTGCTATTGTTTGGCTTTTAAAAACAGACTGGTTCCAATTAACCTGATCATTCCAACTAGCCCTGCTTTATTTGAGCAGTACAGACAATGAGAATTTTTATAGCTACACAACCACACATAATTCCAAACCGAATACAGAATAATAGAGTTGGAAGGGCCTATGGAGATCCAAACCCCTATTTGAACAGGAGACTCTATATCATTCCAGTCAAATGACTGTCTAATGTCATATTTAAAACCTCCAGTGATGGAGCACCCACAACTTCTGGAGGCAAGTCATTCCACTGGTTAATTGTTCTCACTGTTAGAAAATTTTTCTCAGTGGAAGAAGTCAAGAAGTTGACTACCCTTGATAAGTTTTCATCCATTACTTCTTATCCTGTCCTCTGCTGCTTTAGAGAATAGATGAACCCTCTCTTCTCTGGGATAGCCCCTCAAATATTGGAAGACTACTATCATATGATTCCTAGTCCTTCTTTGTTTTACGAGACAAACCCAATTCCCATAACTGATTGGATTTATGATTTAGCCTCCAGACTAACTATCATCTTGGTTGCTCTTCTCTGCACACTTTCTAAGGTCTCAGGATCTTTTTTGTATCATCCTGACCAGAACTGGACACAGTATTCTAAGTGTGGTTTCACTAGTGCAGTATAAACTCATACTGTCACATATCGTGACCTTGATACTGCCTTTTTTGGGGGGACAGCTGCAGGGAACTGCTGGCTCATGCTTATGTGGTTGTCCACTAGGACTCCTCTGCCCTTCTCATAGCCACTGCTGTTGACAAGCCCACTCTATTTCACAGTGTCTGTCAGCTGCAGTTAATTACTAGTCAGATGACTCCCATTCCTGTCCACCATGCTGTCTGGGAAATCTGGGACTGGAATGCCAACCAGTACCATTCAAAAGTCAAGATGGCAATGGCCACAGTGCAATAGAAACTCCACCATTTTGTATTTACATGCAATGTTGATATACATATAAAGTGGGCAGGTCTCAACTGTGTTGATACAACACTCATATTGACTGTTGACTTCTCTCCCAAATGCCACTTAGGCAGTGGTGGGATTCAAATAATTTAACAACTGGTTCTCTGCCCTAATGAACAGCTGGGTAGGCATGATTCGGTGGTCATGTGACCATGGCCAACTCAACATCACTCAGGTCAGTGGGCCCTTCATCTTAGCTGTTACAATGTAACAAGGGATAACCAGAGAGGCAGTTTCTCTAAGCAGGGCAATAAAGATTAGGCTAGAAACAACACCATAATTTTTCCTTCCTGCCTTCCTTACAGGAATAGCCCTGTAAAGTGGGGAAAAACAAAAGGAGATTTCTTCCAACAACCGGTTCTCCAAACTGCTTAGAAAATTAACAGCCAGTTCTCCCGAATAGGTGCGAACTGGCTGAATCCTACCATTGCACTTAGGAGAGATATTCCTGGTGGGAGCTAGAAGAAGTGCACGAGAAAAATAGAATTGTGCTTTTATCACAATTCAGGCTCCACCCCTTCATGATACAAGTTCCATTCCTTTTATGCCTGCATTGTGACATTTCGTGCTTGGATGAAAGGGGTGTAGCTTGTGCCATGATGAGGCAACATGGCTTTCATCCTTTTGATAAAAACATTGGGTCCTGCAGATCCATAAATGATAGTTAGTGAGTCATCTTCCAGCAGCATTTAGGAACATGCATGGATGAGCCCTCTCCCCTTTCAATTTACATGAACGGCTTTCAGTCTAAGGATATTCTTTCAATACACTGATAATAAAGGAGTATCTACAAGTCTTAGTTATTAAACCTTCAAATAATATTCTACATATTCTCAGTTCTCCCTTTATGTTAACTTGTTAGTGAAAGCTCTATAGCTGAAACTACATAATTTCCATTGAGTATCTTTCTTCAATCATTTCTCCCTCGTCTTTCTGCACTGTAATAAGCTAGGAATAACACTGGTGGGAGAGAGATCTAAAAAAAGGGGCTTTTCTTTAACAAATATCTCATCAAAATTTACATCTCAAAATGGGTTTTGCAGCAACGTACCAGCTGTTACGTGCCTAGATTTTTTTATATAACTTATTAATATGCCAATCAGATTCTCATAATCAGGGATAAGAGCCATTAGTCTCAAAATATGAGCACTGTTATTAAGAAAGGAATTTTTAGCTCAGAATTTTGCAAAAAAAAATAATTTCTGTGGTCCCCACAGCCATTTTAGGAATCATCATTCATCTCGGGCTCTTACAAAGATGATGCATTTCTGAGGCACAGAATTATGGAAATAGCAGATCCTTGTAGTCTTTTAATTCAATCTCGTCCTTGATGCAGGAAATCAAGGATGAGGACAGTTCTGAAGATCTCTGGGGTGAGCTCATTCATTTCCCCAAAATGACCGGTTCCATTTAGTGCCAAAGAAATAATTCTCATTATCTTTAATTTAAAAAAAGAAGAAGTTGTTTTTAAATTCTTTCAGAGTAGAAAAGATTTGCATGATTGATGCATGGGGTTCTTCCAGCATCATGATGATATTCTGTCTTCCCACCAGCAATCTGCAAACTCTTTGGAGTTCAATCTTCATGTGATGTTATGAACAGAGGCCTCCACAACCAACCATGAAATTGTCAAAATCATGAGGTTACTGTACAAACTCTACATTTATGCCACATGACACTTCTCCCCTCCGTCCTTTGGCCCTCCTATAGCTATCCATAATCAGGAGGGAATTTCTAACGTTGGGTTATTATTTTTATTTTTGGAAGAAGTAATTTGAAGAAGTTTTAGCTATATCATGTCTAAACTGAACTAAATGTCTGAATAAAGAGAGATTCAACCTGGAAATAAGGAGAAATTTTCTGACAGTGAGAACAATCAACCAATAGAACAGCTTGCCTCCACAAGTTGTGGAAGCTTCATCACTGGAAGTTTCAAGAAGAAACTGTACTGACATTTGTCAAAAATGGTGTAGAGCAAGAGTGGGCAAACTTTGCAACTTTAAGTCTGAAGGACTTCTGTTAGATTGACAAAGGAGTCCGACTCAGGCATGGTCAATCAACAGGAACGTTTATTCAGCAACTATTTACAATGTACAAGAATCACTACTGGCAAGGCTTCCCCGTCTGACAGCCCTTTATATAGGCTTTCAGACAGGAACCCTTGCAGCAAGCTAGCTGCAACATTGTATCTGTTTTCTAGACAGTCTCCTACCGGCTCCTTCCGGAATGTGGTGACTCAGAGTTCACCAGACTTGCTGGCACGGTTGTAGACCTGAGGACTTAACAACTTCAGTCCCAGAATTTGGGAGCTTTGCTGGCTGGAGAAGTCTGGGAGCTGAAGTCCTTCAGACTTAAAGTTGCAAAGTTTGCCCACCCCTGGTGTAGAGTCTGCTGGGGGGGGGGGGGGGGGTTTGCAAGAGATGACCCACAACTCTGCTTCCAACTCTGCTAATCTGTATCCATCCAATTTCTTCATCCATAAATTAAGTGGAAAATCCTGAAAGACCACGTGTGCCTTACTCTCGATTGATTGTCAGCTGGGTTTTGTAATTGCTCTGACAGTTAAGGAATGCATGTTACTGTTCAACAGGAATGTATTATAGCCTTGATTTTAGGAGAAGAATGGCTTTTACTCTTTGGCCCAGGCCTTGATCTGATACGTGTGGTGATCCTGGGAAATATGAGGCCAATATGGGTCTAGATATTACAGGACTGCATTGCTAAGCACAAAATCTTATATCTAAGGATTGCCAGTACAAGGTAGTCCAGTCCTGCATGATTGGGCACATACCTGGCTGGAGTTTATGAATGATCTATTTAGTACAAATTGGGATTCTAGGATTTTTTTGTGGCAATATGTTGGTTCTAACAAATGTTTACTCTATGCTGAGACTCACTTTGTATTCACCTTTCATCAAGCAATCTTGGTTGCTGCAGTGCTATGACATAGTCTTTTGGCCAGATAGTAAAATCCTGATTGATTTGGAATGGGATGAATATTTTGCAAAAAGCTAACATTTTGCAGGTTTTCCCTATGATCATGCATCCAGACCAGATGTTTTATAGCTCGCTGTTTAACTAGCCTATTACATTTTTGTATATGCTCAAAGTATGTAGTATCAAAGACCTGCCATGTTATTTGGGCCCATGAAGTATAAAATTCCACAAGTACTTTCCCCAATTCAGCAGAAAAAAGTACAATAACTACAAACAAAGAGCTATTTGACATCTGCTGCTTGAGGTGACTGCCTCATTTTCTCCTATGATATTGGTAGTCCTGTTTAGTAGATAGCTTTATGAGCATATTATTACAAGTTTTACTATGTACTTTCAATATATATGTTTTCCTAGGTTAGCTAGCTAGCTACCTACCTACCTACCTACCTACCTATCCCTCTCTATCCATCCATCTATCTATCTTTCTTTCTTTCTTTCTATCTATCTATCTATCTATCTATCTATCTATCTATCTATCTATCTATCCTTCCATCTATCTATCATCAATCTATCTACCTCTACCTCTCTTTCTATCTATCTATCTATCTATCTATCTATCTATCTATCTATCTATCTATCTATCTATCTATCTATCTCTGTCTTTCTGTCTAACTGTCTGACTGTCTATCTAGCTTGCTATATTTCTATATATCTATTGATATCTAGCTATCTAGCTATCCATCTATCCACACCCCTTATGCCATGGATTTGTCTGATACACTCAAGAGCATATATAAAGATAAAGAGATACACATAAAAACTGAAACCCACCCAAAGTAGTTTGCAGGGGCAGAAGGTTTTGTTCTGAGAGATTTCACCTTCTGCAGCTTAAGCTTCTAAGAAAACTTGACAAGGGTTTTTCTTAGAAGCCTAAGAACAAAAGATGGTTCCCATGGCATTCAAGAGGAAAAATACCAAAAGGTATGAGAAGAATACCAAGATTCTGAGTTGGGAAGATAGGTATGGTTAGGAGAGTTAGGTAAGTGAAGGTTTTAGTTCAGAAAATAAACAAAGAACAAGCAGCACTCTTTTTTTACTATTATTCTCCTTGTTATAATGATACAAAATTTTAAATGCTCTGGAAAGAAAACCTTGAGTATTTTTTGTCATATGTAATAATTTATTGTTCTTCCATATTAAGGAGTATTATATGTTTGAATACCTATGTTTGAATAGTCCTTGACTTACAATCACAATTGAGGCCAAAATTTATGTTGCTAAGGGAGACATTTGTTAAGTGAGTTTTGCCCCATTTTCTTGTCATAGTTGTTAAGTGAACCACTGCAGTTGTTAAATTAGTAACACAGTTGTTAAGTGACTATGGGTTCCCCATTGACTTTGCTTGCCAGAAAGTCACAGAAGGTGATCACATGACCCCAAGATGTTGTAAACATGAACCCCTTGCCAAGCATCTGAATTTTGATCACATGACTGTGGGGATGCTGCAACAGTTGTAACTGTGAAAAATGGTCATAAGTCACTTTATTCAGTGTTGCTGTAACTTTGAATGATCACTAAAGGAACTGTACCAGATGTTGGAGACCATCAAAATAAGGATGTGTGTATTAATATATATTAGTATGGTTTCCCTAAGTGGCATACCATAGCTGTGAACAGAATACTGTATTAGTTGCACCTTTGATTCAGTAAAGAGGAGTTGATCCTTTGTTTCTATGACAATACACTACTTTGATGTATTTTAATCCATTAGATTCTTTCCAGTGGAATTAATTTTGTTGACCCAAGATTTCTCAGATACAACTGCAATAAGGATAGATTGAATAATATATCTACCTGGACCCAGACAATAAAGTCCAGCTGAATCTTTTAGACTATTAAACTAAACAATTGTGATATACTGTATACATAAATCAAAATATAGAATGTGCTGGCCATCATCATTATGGTCAATCAAGAGGTACATTCACCATAATGATTACATCAAATCTCATTTAGATTTGCCCAACAGGATTTGTCATCTAATCTTCTGTAAGCAGATCCAGTCACATGAGGTTAAACTTAGTTGTGCGAACACAAGGATACACACAGAGTGCACACTCTAGCCAGGTATCTGAATTGGAAGAGACAAGCAAAAGGTGTGAAAAACAGAGAAAGATGGTGAAACTAGCAAGATAAATGTTTCTTGATGTTCATAAGAACAGATTCCTTTGTTGATCTCTCTCCCCTTGACAATCCCTCTCTAGGTTATTTAGATTTAATTAAATTTATATACCGCCCTATTCTCCGTGGTAGGACTCAGGACGGTGCACAGAAAAGTAAAAACCACAACACGTACATATAATATAAAATGGAATTAAATAGTAAAACCTGTGCTAAAATAGCTAAGACCAATTAAAATATTAACTTTAAAATTAGACCCTTAATCTATGCCAGGCCAGCCAGATGGAAAAAATGCGTTTTGAGCATCCAGGCGGGAAATAACGAGGGCTTGAGTGACCGTGCGTAAGGCGTCCCGATCTAGAAAGGGGCGCAACTGGCGTATCAGGTAAACCTGATAAAAAGCCCCCCTGGCCACGGCTGTCACATGGTCATCCAGGGACAGCCGAGAATCCAGGAGGATGCCCAAGTTGCGGGCCCTTTCCGCAGGGGCTAATGACTTGCCCCCGATAGCCAGAGATGAAACTAACTGGCTATATCGGGACGCCGGAAACCATAGCCAGTCGGTCTTGGACGGGTTGAGTTGAAGCTTGTGAGTAATTTATCAATTTATCTATCAAATAGTTAGGCAGATATTCTAAAAAGGAGAAAGAAAATCTGGGTATGACAGCTGAGGCAGAGAATTCTGAACTTCCTGTTGGAAGAAATGTGTTTATTCATTTCTGAATTTGATCCTCTTCTTGGAAAGGTAAATTGTATCTACCATATGACAACATGATTTAATATATTGATATGCACATGGGAACAGTGAAAAAGAAACAGGAGGGGTTACTCTAAGGTTTGGTTTTGCAAAAAGGTACTTTATAGATCAGTACTAATACTCCTGTGATTAGCAGGACTTCCAAGCAGAGAACTGTAATAAGCTCACTGAGAAGCAAGGTGAATAGGAGGAAGTGAATTTTCAATTTCCTGTGCATGTGAATGACAAAGCATTAGAGTGAAGTGTCTTGCAATGCATAAATCTATTTTGCTATTTGCTCACTCCTGTTCTATATCTACAAACAGAACTATGGAGGGGGCTCCACAAGGTTCATCTAGTCTAGGGGTGTCAAACTCAAGGCCCAGGGGCCAGATTTGCCCTGTGTGGGATTCAAAAGTTTTTACTATCAGTTCTGTGGGCATGGCTTGGTGGGCATAGCTTGGCTTAGTGGGTGTGGCAGGGAAAGGATACTGTAAAATCTCTATTCCCTTCCCACTCCAGGGGAAGGTTACTGCAAAATCCCCATTCCCTCCAGATCCGCTGGGACTCAGGAGGCAGAGAATAGATGGGGATCAGGCCAGTCAGAGGTGGTATTTACCGGTTCTCCGAACTACTCAAAATTTCTGCTACCAGTTCTCCAGAACTGGTCAGAATTTGTTGAATACCACCTCTGCTGCATGGTGCTTAGATCTGGCCCGCAGGGCTGTGTTGGAAACAGCAAAGGACCAGCCCGGGTGCCTCTGCCAGTGAAAACAGAGCTTTGTTTTTGCTGGCAGAGGGTTGCAGGAGGCTGTCGCAACTGAAAACATAGCTCGTGCCATAGGTGGCCCTCCGGAGCTCCGTTTTTGCTGGCAGAAAGTTGCAACCCTGATGTGGCCCTCTATGAAATCTAAATTAACAACCCTCTGCAATGGGCAAGAAAAGCAATTGAGCCCACTTGCAGAGGTGGCTTTCCAGCTACTTCCTGAAACCTCCAGGGTCAGAGACCTTCATCTTCAGGGGGTTCTAGATTCTTCTGGTGTTGTGCAGATATTTTCTCATACAGACACATAACGTACACACCTACAGGAAAAACAATATACAAAAGCCAGTTTAGTGTAGTGGTTAAAGTGCTGGACTAGGAACCAGGAAACTGAGTTGTAATCCCATTTTAGGCATGAAAGACACTGGGGTGACTTTAGGCCAGTCACTCCTTTTCAGCCCAACCCCTCAGCCCAGGATTGTTGTCGTGGGGAAAATAGGAGGAAGAAAGGGTATTGTGTTAGTTTGCCACCTTGAGTTATTTATAAAGTAATAAAGGTAGGATAAAAATCTAATAAATAAATAAAATAAAATTCACAAAGAAGCACAGTAATACACATGCATCCGATGAATTAATTCCAAACAAGATATTACAATAACTAAAATAGCAATCGCGCTTAGACTTATATACCACTTCACAGTGCTATACAGCCCTCTCTAAGCAGTTTACAGAGTCAGCCTATTACCCTCAACAATTTGGGTCCTCATTTTACCCACCTGGGAAGGATGGAAGGCTAAGTCAACTTTGAGCCTGGTGGGATTCAATCTGTTAAACTGCTGGCAGCTAGTGATCAGCAGAAGTAGGCTGCAGTACTGCACTCTAATCACTGTGCCACCATGGCGCTTGTCAAATCCTCTGATCTTAGGTCTCCCTCAATCCTCTGTTCTCAAGAACAAGCATCCAAAGTTCTTCAGGCTGTCCCCATAAGGCTTGTTCTCAAGTCCCAGCATTAAGAAGCATCAAAGAATAAACCTGCATACACCAAGAGACCTTTGCGCTTCCAGATGTAGACTATCAAATACAACCTGCTCTATAACAATAGCAGTAAATAAGAATAGCTTTGCCTTTCCATTAAAAAAATGTAACAGAGATGATTTTATATGAAAGGGTTCAATTCTGATAATTAAAGCAAAATATTTAGTCACTGGCATCTTTAGATTTTTTTTTATATTAGAGTACATTTAGATATTTAGATATAATAGATGATTAACAGATCAATCATATATTGTTAGATCAATTTATGCTTGCTCTACAATGCAACCACTTGGCTTCAACGAGCAGATCTTAAGTTCTAGTAAAAATTATAAAATAGATCCAATCTTGAGCTATATTTGTCTTGTACAAAATGAAGCATTTTGTCAACCTATTTCACCACCTGCTGCTGTGGTCTAGAGGTGGAGCTCTCACCTCCCAATCAGGAGGTTGTGAGTTCAATCCTAGGCAGAGGCAGATGTAGGATCTCCTGCTTGGGCAGGGGGTTGGACTAGATGACCTGCAATGTCCCTTCCAACTCTGTTAATCTGTAATTCAACAAGGGAAATTCCACATGGGGTTTTTATATCAGTTCTGAATCAGCTTGGGACCCA